>JASAMX010033267.1:0-10437 GCA_030248175.1 Microlaimidae sp. YZB2_3
TGCATGTATGACCTTCGTTCAGTTACGTGCTGCTCTAAGGGGCAATGTTTTTTAAACCATGGATGTGCAAAAAAAGACGAAAAAAGAGAATAAAAAAGTGAAATTTAAGTAAAAATAGGTTTAAAATGGCGAATACTTTGTTTTAGTATTTTTTTTTGTTTTTGTGCCGGAGGGGGGTGGGAGTGGGAGTGGAGAGCACAGCACTAATAAAGCGGTAAGGGGGGAGGGGAAGAGAAGAAGTCATACCAGATCGGACCGTGCACAAGTCTGCTAAAAGATTTTGGCTCTCTCCTTGAAAAAAATCTCCACTAAAATTATAAGTGTAAAATGTTAAAAAAAATTTTAGCGAAAATTACGAAGACTGGGCGTTGCTTAAACAGGAAACCTCTGGTGTTGTGTTCGTGGGTAGTATAATCGCTCTCCGCGTTTTGGATTGCAATCTCTACTTAAAAGAAGAAGACCTCAGTAGACAGGTAAAACTATTCTTTTTTAATGACGTATAGGTATTTTTATTGGAAAAATCTTTCGCCCGTTTTAACTTTAAGTGACACAAAAATTTTCACTTTGAAGGTGCCGGAGCTAGTGGGCGTAAACTAAACTCCTTCTTGAGGGCATAAATGGCAAACAGATTTCCGAATTTTGGAAGGAAAGTATACCCATAGGTGTTTTTGTCGGGTCCGCTAAGTGAGGGACCAGGTCCACCCTTGGGTGGAAGGCCAAAATTTTTTAGAAGGGGTCCGGACCCCCCTGGCTTTTTAGGGGGGTCGACCCCAGGTGCGAGATTTCAAATTTAGTGGGGGTCAGGGTGGGGGGGGGTGCAATTTTTTAACAAATTTTTTTAACTCAATAATTGGTCCAAAATTTTGGCTCTAGGAGGGGTGGACCCCTCTGTCCCCTCCAAAAAACACCTATGGGTATACCCGACCTCTCAAGTTTAAAGGGGAGGAGTGTCCCATAGTTTTTTTGGGGTTTATCCCAAATTCCCTATTTTTGGCGTTAATAATGGGACCCAAATTTTAGTCCGAAAAAACAAGTGTCGAAGTACCTTACCCCAAAATTTGCGGGCTCTAGTGTCGGCAGTTTATAATTTTTTGTGATTTTTTTAAGGGGGTATTACCTCCCAACCCTTTTTTCTCCCTGGTAATCTATGCAGGGGCATCTTTTTCATCATACAAGGGCAAGTTGGTCCGGAGTAGGCGGCATGTGGGGTTAAACCGTTAAACCCCAAATTAGGGGGGTTAAAATCCGAGAAACGCAAAATACCCATATCGTTTGTTTCTGGAGTGCATTTGACCCATATTGTTTTTGGATTTTAAAGAAAAAAATAGGTAAACAACGCTAATTTTAGGTCAAAAAGCCCTTTTTATTGCATTTTTGAGCTTTTTAAACCGACTGTTACTTTCATACATGAACACGGTCAAAAAAGCTAGGAGGGGTGTTTACCCCGGGTAAATGACATTTCAAAATCTAGGGGGGTCTTAGGGGGAGGGGGTCGAACCCCCTAGTTTTCTAGGGGAGGTCGACCCGGGTAGGAAGATTTTGAAACCTAGGGGGAGGGGTCAGGGGGTCTAATTTCCGAAGCAAAATACTTTTAAACCATTAAAGGTTTAATAATAGTTTTTTTATACGATAATACTACATTTTATTGAATAAAAAGCGATATTGAGGTATAAAAAGGGTGTAAAAACATGAATTTGTGATAAAAATTGACGTTTTTGGAAAAAAATTTTGTATAAAAAAATACTTTAAATTTTATCGAGAGGGGAGGGGGGGGGGGTCAGATTTTAAAATCTAGAAGGGGTCAGAAGTAAAAAAATTCGAAAGTTTGGGGGAAGAGGGCTTCTGGATTTTTTTCTAGGGGGGGGGGGCAAATTTCGAGGCTAGGTTGCGGGGTTGGACCATAGGTGGGCAGCCTCCCGGATTTTGGGGGTATACTCGACCGCGAAATTTTTTTGGGGGGGTGTCCCAAAAATTTGTTGGGGGTATACCCCAAAAACCCCATTTTTAGCGTTTTTAGTTTAGAACCCCACAAATTTTAGGGGGGGGGTGTCCGGGGTACCCCCAAATGTTAGGGTGGGGTGTCGGCTATAATCGGGATTTTTTTGTAAGGGGGTATATAACCCTCTTAACCTCCACCTCCCGCCCACCTATGGGTGGACCCTACCCTACCCCCCTTGTTCATCTATGGTTATTGTTCATTTTGACCTCAAAACTTAAGTTAGAAGCAGTTAGAAGTCATTTGAAAAATATTTTTTTCTTCATTTTTCCAAAACTGGAAGGGGTTAATCCCCCCCCCCCACTTCAAGGTGAGAGGGGGAGGGAGGAGGGGTTAAACCATACATGAGCACGGGGCGGGGGGTTGGGGGGTTAACCCCTCAAATTCTGAGAAGGGGGTTTAACCCACCCACTCAGAAGTGGGGGGGAGAAAAAGTTAACCGCCCCCCAATTTTGGAAAAATTAAGAAAAAAATGTCTTTAAAATAACTTCTAACTACATACAAACTTAAGTTTTAAGGTCAAAATGAATGTTTTAAGCAATAAAAACCTCAAAAATTCAATAAAAAGGGCTTTTTCACCTAAAATTAGCGTTTTTTTTTACCTATTTTTCCTTCTAAATCGAAAAACGATATGAGTAAAATGCACTACAGAAAAAAACAATATGGGTATTTTGCGTTTCTCGGATTTTAACCCCCCTAATTTGGGGTTTAACCCTCCCCACTCCGGACCAACTTGCCCATGTATGGGTTAAACCCCCCTTTTCAGAATTGTGCCCATGTATGTTTTTTATCCTCCAGAGGGTTGGCTTGGCCCCGAGTGTTGGATTTTCATGTTCTACATTAATTTACTATTAATATACACGCGATCGCAGGGTGGGTTTAAATTTTGTTAATCCCCGTAAAAATATTTTTGAAAATGAAAACCTTGAAAAAAAAGGAGGAAGGGGATAGGATAAACCCAAAAGAGGCAGCCATCTGAGATTGCTTTAGAGTACAAATTTTAACCTTGAAAGTTCAGCTAAACCTGGAAAATTTGGCTAAAAATCTTTTTCAAAAGAACCGATTTTATGTTTTTGGTACTGGTGCTTCCCAATTTTATTTTAATACATAATTGCTAATTCCAAATAGGAAGAAGAAAGAAAAATGCAAACCTATGCGGCACGGTTTGGAAATGCCCCCGGAATATTAGTGGCTGTGCCCCCCCTCCCCAAAAATGAAAAAGTACCCAAAAATTATGCCGCCATTTTTGACCCAATATGACGCCATCATCGCCATGTTTTTTGCTGTTTTTAGCCTATTTCAATGCTTTTTAAGCCATTGTGGGTTTTTATTTTTATTTAAATTTTGTCTTTTTTGCCTTTTTTATTTTTCCCTCGTTTTTTCTCGTTTTTCTCCTTTTTTCTTTTTTTTTCTGTTTCTCCCCTGCTTGCCTGTCCGTTTTATTGCCCCCTCCCCGTTTCAAAAAAGTTTCTCCCAGTTCCCTGGTTTTGGAATTGCTCTCCCAATAAAACCCCCAGGGGGGCAGTGCACAGGTCTGAAAATGCAAACTGACTTAAATTCGGCCAGCCATAATTTAGGCCACCGGCGGTTCTTATTGCTATGCATATAGTTATGAAACAAACTGTGTATGAATAGTTTGTTTCAGAATTTTACCCATACTAAAAATAAAAGCCGGTGGCCAGCATTAAAGGCCTGTACTTTTTTTAATTCTGTCTTTTTGGCACTGTAGAATATGTTTTTTAGTCCTTATTAACCAGAAGTACCAAATTTTTAGCCCGACAGCGTGGATCTTAGTGCCTATATCAAAATACCAACAGTGCCAGTGGAAGAGGTAAATACTATTAGACTTTAATATCGTCATTAAATTCCCACAAAGAGTCACCATTACTATAGTATCAATCTAACTCTGACTCATAATGTTCATAATTTTTATGCATTAATAAATAAATTTTGTTTTTTATTAAGTTTATTATTTTGTGTTATATATATATAACAGACCTGTGCACTGCCCCCCCCCGGGGTTAAAACGGGGGGGGCAATTCCAAAATGGGGGGCACGGGGGGCAACTTTTTTGAAACGGGGGGGGCAAGCAGGGGAAAGAAAAAAAAGAGAAAAAAGGAGAGAAAAAAAAGAAGGGAAAAGGGACAAAAAAAGCGAAAATAAGGTAAAAACAGGTCTAAAATGGCTTAAAATACATTGAAATAGGCTAAAAACTGCAAAAAATTCGCAATGATGGCGTTATCAAAGCTCAAAAATGGCGTTATAATTTTAGGGTACTATTTCATTTTTTGGTGGGGGTGGGGCAATAGGGGCAAATCCTCCAATAAAACGGGGGGGGGGGCATTTCCAGACCGTGCACAGGTCTGTATATAATATATATATATATAGTGAACAACACCTTCCAAGAAAATCTAGGACACTCTTGTCACAAGTAAGATCCCAATTTTTTCATTATCTAAATTCATACAAATCAAGAATAAACCCTTTAATTAAAAACAAATGCCCAAAATGCAACTAGAAACCTCATGATGTCCACCACCTTTTTCAACTGCACCAAAAAACTCACCACATTAAAAGCAGAAGACCTATGGCTTCAACCATTCTTCAACCACCCTCACGGGCAGCAGCATTTTTGGAGGAAATCCACCTGAGGGAAAACTGGCTATGCAAACAAACAAAAGTAAACAAGTTAGAAGGTTAAATCACCTTTCTAAAAAAAACTTTAAAATGAACTAAAGTGAACTTTAAATGGAAGTACAGCAGGAATTTTTGTTTGTTGACAAATAGCCCAATCATTCAACCCATTTAAAATGGGTAAATTTTTTCATTGTCATCTTAGTCTCTAGTTCAATCAAGGATTTTGTAAGCATGGTCCCGGTTGGCTGGAAGGGGTAGGTGAGAAAGGGGGGGGGGGCAGGACCCCTGACCCCCCTCTAGATTTTGAAATCTGACCCCCCCTCCCCCCTCGGTAAAATTTTAGGTACCTTTTTTATACTAAATTTTCTTCCAAAAACGTGAATTTTCATCACATATTCATGCTTTTACACCCTTTTTATACATGAATATGGCTTTTTATTCAATAAAATGTAGTATTATCCTATAAAAAAAACAATTATTAAAGTTATTATGGTTTAAAACTGTTTTGCTTTGGACACCTGACCCCCCTCTAGATTTCAAAATTTCGCACCCCGGGTCGACCCCTTCAAAAAGCTAGGGGGGTCCGGACCCCCCTGGGACCCCCCTCCTAGAATTCAAGATTCGATTTACCCCAGGTAACCACCCCCCTATCTTCCCCGACCGTGCTCACCTATGCTCACAATAATAAATTCTAAAGAAATGTGGTTACCAGACTGTTTCTCTTTACCCACACTCTTAAACACTAACTTAGGTTTAAAGTCAAAATCAGTAAGGTAGGGGTGAAAAATGAAAAACACAAGGAAAAGCTTTGATCTAAAATTATCGTTTCAACCTAGTTGCAAAATAAAAAAAACAATTATTTTAGGAGAAAAAAACTTGTTTATTTAATAAAAATCAAAATTTTTAGGAGGCTGAAAGCGGGGAAGAAGAAGCTTCAAAGCGTAAATCATGGCAGGAAATGCTCAAAGA
Source organism: Microlaimidae sp. YZB2_3 (assembly GCA_030248175.1). Classification (NCBI taxonomy): domain Eukaryota; kingdom Metazoa; phylum Nematoda; class Chromadorea; order Desmodorida; family Microlaimidae; species Microlaimidae sp. YZB2_3. The sequence goes on from JASAMX010033267.1 coordinate 5,603, forward strand.
GATGAAATCCGTTCTGGACCAAAAGAACTACTTGGAAGAGCGAAACCGACAGCTGATGTAAGAAATAGGTGGGTGGGAGAAGGGGTTGAGGTCTTTATCTCCAAACAGACACGTAAATTATTACCTGTGCACGTCCTGGAAATGCCCCCCCTGCTTTAATAAAGGATTTGCCAACCCCAGTTTTATTGCCGCCCCCCCCCCCCCGCTCGAAAATGAAAAAGTGCCCAATTGTAACGCCATTTTTGACCTATTACGACGCCATTATCGTGAAATTTTTGCAGTTTTTAGCTTAGCTTATTGCAATGCATTTTAGCTATTTTTAGCTTAATTTCGCTTTTTTGTCCTTTTTTTCTCTTTTTTTTCTCCCCTGCTTGTCCCTCCCGTTTTATTGCCACCCCCATTTCAAAAAAGTTGCCCCCAGTTCCATACATGGGCAAGTTGGTCCGGAGTGGGGGATGGCTTAAACCCCAAATTAGGGGGGGGGGGATTAAAATCCGAGAAACGCAAAATACCCATATCGTTGTTTTTCTGGAGTGCATTTTACCCATATCGTTTTTCGTATTTGAAGGAAAAATGGGTAAAAAAACGCTAATTTTAGGTCAAAAAGCCCTTTTTATAGCATTTTTGAGCTTTTTATTGCTTAAAACATTCATTTTGACCTCAAAACTTATGTTTGGGGGCAGTTAGAAGTCATTTTAAAGACATTTTTTTTCTTGTGTTCCAAAAATTAGGGGGGGGTTAACTTTTTCTCCCCCCACTTCTGAGTGGGAGGGGGGGTTAAACCCCCCTTCTCAGAATTTGGTGGGGGGTTAACCCCCCAACCCCCCCCCCCGTGCCCATGTATGCCCAGTTCCCTGGTTTTGGAATTGCTTCCCCCTAATAAAACCCCGGAGGGAGTGCACAGGTCTGCCCTCCTATCTAAAATTTGGAGGTACTGCGGACACCTCCCTCCCTAAAATTTTAGAGGAACGTCTGTTTACAAACAATCTCTCTCAAAAATTATAGGTATATTATATCACTGAGAAATAAGATTATGCTCTTCAAAATTTTTTAAAGAAAATTGCCCTCTTAAGGGTAAAAGCTGTAGGATTGGGTTACCTTGGAACTAAACGTTTGAAAAAAGCTTAAGCACTAAAACATTAGCTTAATATGAACACTTTTTGGGCTCTAATTTTGATTTAGCCTCCCCCTTCCCATTTCGAAATTGACCAGTTTTTTTATTTTGTTTTAAAACAATAAATGGGGAATTATCCAGAATTTCAAAATTTTGATACAAATATTTTACTGATAAAGGAATTATTGATTGTTTTATTGTAACTCAAATAAATGACTTGTAAATATAATTATCAATAAATGATTACAATTTTAAGCGCCAATATGACCAACATGCAGCGCCGCCTGACCATTCTGGAGGGGATGCGACGTCACCGAAGTACAACGGCCGACATCGCGGAAAACGTATGGCATTAAATGGTATTTTAACTAAAACCCCTGGTTTTCCAAAAGTATCGACCGTGGGTGTAAAAAATTCTAAACTCAGACGTCAGAGGGAACGTCCGGTCCATTTTCTTGGAGATAGATAGAAAGGCAAAACTTTGACCGTAGATGGGAAAGTTTGTCTGGAGTAATAAAGTAAACCACGATTTAGCGGAAGGGGGTTAAAAAATAAAATCTAGGAAACACAATTTTACAGCATGGTGTTTACGGAGTCCAGTTTACTTTATATATATATTTTTTTGAAAGATAAAATAGTTAAAACCGCTATTTTAGGTCAAAAACACTTATGTTGACCTGAAAACTTCCGTTTGAAGGTAGTAAAAAGTCTTTTTAAAACCAATTTTTGGTAGGAAAGTTTCTGGAGCTCAGCTAAAGGGGTGTGCGTTGCAGGATGCGGAGATGGTGGCTGGCGGGGTGACTCTCAGGAGCTCCGGAGCTTTGCTGAAGGTTTATTAGCGTTTTAGGGAGCGGAGCGAGCGCTATCAACGGGTGAAGTGGCTGACGGTGAGGAGACGGGAGTGGATCTGCTGCCTCTGACCAAAGTAGAGGAGTTGGAGACGGCCATGACGCTTATGGAAAAGGATGTACACGAGAAACAGGTGACGTATAACTTTTTTTTTAATTTTTGTTAAAACTAATAAAAATTAAAGAAACATTTAAGTAAATTGTAAAAATAAGAGGAGGGGAAGAGTATCACCCGAACCCAGTTTTGGGGCTGGGTGGGACCCATGGCTATGATAGGTGTAGCCAGGATTTTGGAAAGGGAGGGGGTCCAAATCGTAAACGTTATTAAAGGGCTGAAACAAACTTTCCGTGCTTCGCGCGGAGTTTATTATATCGATTTTCTATTATTTTATTTAAGTATTTCATTATTTAAGTATTATTATTTAAGTATTCCCAAGTATTTCATTATTTTCCTATTGTTCAAAAAAAATAAAATAAGTTGATAAAACAACGAAAATTTTTTTTACAAATTCATTTGATACCTTAAATTTTTCCACTTCCAAAACATTATTTTTTATTTAATAACTAACAATGGGCACATTGAATTACAGTTGAGCGATGCAAAGCGCTAGAAAATGTTTTTAAGATTACTTTTCCTAACCTTTAAATTTTTAATCTTACTAATAACCTAAAAAGGGGGTCCAGTGTGGTCAAACCAAGGTTGAAAACAATAACAAAATAACTCAAATTTAGAAAGGGAGAACAATTAAAACATTAAGAATGTTTTTATTGTTTAACTACAAAATAACTTCTACTATTTGCCATAAAAATTTTGACAAAATTTAGCAAATCTGAAAAAAAAACGTTTAAAAAGAAAAAAATTGAACAATCAGGCTTTTTCTAAAATGTAATGATAAAAAAACAATCAAGCGCTGAGCGGTGCGAAGCGCGAGAAAATGTTTAAAACAATAACCTTTCTATATACAATAATCCCAAATGTTTACCCTTGCCGACCCAAAATAGGGGTATAAACCCAAATTTTTACCCTTGCCTTTCCGACCCAAATGGGGGTCTAGACCCCCCTGGCTACGCCCATTGTGGGACCCCTTCTCCCAAAGTAAATTAGTGTCCAGAGGAGGGTATAGAAACAGCTAACCGATGATAAAAAAAATAACAAATCAAAGGATAGGCAGACGAGCTTATACCCCTAAATAATTAGAAACTACCAACATTCCTCTCCTTACACCTTAAACACACCTCAAAAATTTAGGAATTCTAGTTACTACTAATAACCCTCTTTTGAGTCTCCCCATAGGTGTTTTTGGTCGGGTCCGCTGGGGGGTCCACACCCGGGTGGAAGGCCAAAATTTTTTTAAGGGGGGAGGTCCGGACCCCCCTGGCTTTTTAGGGTGGTCGATCCCGGGTGCGATATTTCAAATTTAGATGGATCAGGGGGGTCCAATTTTTTAAATTTAATAATTTAAGTGTTTTTAGGTCTAATATTGAATTTTATGTACTAAAACCGCCTATTTAGGCCTAAAAAGTGTAAACCCTTTTTTTAACTAAAAAACCGTATTTTTGACAGTAAATAAAAAAATATACTTCCAAACTGGTCGGGAGGGGAGTCAGCTTCGCTAGGGGGGGTCAAGCCGAACCGCTCTCGAGCTTTGGGGGGGAGGGGGCCCCTGGATTTTTTCTAGGGGGGATCCAAAATTTTGGCTCTAGGGGGTGGACCCCTCTTCTCCCCCCCCCCCAAAAAAAACACCTATGAGTCTCCCTCGTTTTACTTAATTTAATTTTTTATCTAAGGACTCAAAATAAAAATATTAAAATGATTTGCGGATTCCCACTAAATCAAATTAAATTTAGTAAGAATTTAGTTAATTTCCGCACTATTAAAAGCATGGCACAAAAATTAATCCATGTTTTTTTTTATTTTTCTTTGTGACACACTTTTACTCTGTTTTCCAATTAAATTTTTTAGTCTCAGTCAAATATGCCTAGCCAGTCGGCAAGTTTGATTTTAATGGTATACTTATGTTTTAAAATATTAGAATACAACTCAAAAGGGTTTTAGAAAATCAAAAACTAAAATAATGTTAAAATATTATTTTATTATTATAAAATATTATGTTATTATTATAATATTATAAAATATTATATTAAAATATTTTAGGACACTATAGTGAGCCTTCGTCAGCAGATTAGCGACGTAAAAAAGATCAACGTGGATCTCTATCAAAAACTGCGGGTACAATACTTTTTGTTATAAACAAGTAATTATTGCTTTCAGGAAAGTAACCAGGAGGGGCGGGGGGGGGGGCGGCGCCCATAGGTGAGAAAGGGGGGGCAGGGTGGGGTCCACCCCCCCCTAGCCTCAAAATTTGGGGCCCCCCCCCCATAGACTAAAATCTCGGGGGGGGGCCCCTCCCCCCAAATTTCCGAATTTTTTACCCCTGACCCCCCTCTAGATTTTGAAATCTGACCCCCCCCTCCCCTCTCGGGAAAATTTTAGGTACCTTTTTTATACTAAATTTTCTTCCAAAAACGTGAATTTTCATCACATATTCATGCTTTTACACCCCTTTTATACATGAATATGGCTTTTTATTCAATAAAATGTAGTATTATCCTATAAAAAGAACAATTATTAAAGTTATTATGGTTTAAAACTGTTTTGCTTTGGACACCGGACCCCACCTGACCCCCCTCTAGATTTCAAAATTTCGCACCCCGGGTCGACCCCCCCTGAAAAGCTAGGGGGGGGGGTCCGGGGACCCCCCCCCCTGAGAAATTAAAATTCGATTTTCAAAATTCGGTCGCTTCGCTCAGCGGTCAAGTTCCATATTATGCATATTTCTCGCCTATACGGAACCTAACTCGAGACACGACAT
>JASAMX010033268.1:0-21962 GCA_030248175.1 Microlaimidae sp. YZB2_3
AAAAAATCTGGAAAAATCGACATAAAAAAATAGCAATTTTAAAGATGAATTTAAAAGTTCCAAAGAATACACTAAAAGTGTAAAAAAGTTCAATTCAGACTTAGAGGAGGAAGTTCTTAAATCTAATGATACCAGTTATTTTTTTAAATATCTGATAAACAAATCAAAACTAAAGAGAAAATTCCTACAATCAAATGTTCAGATGGCAGTTATGCTAATGAAGACATTCAAAAAGTAGAAATTTTTGGAGAATATTCAATCTGTCGTGTTTTCACAAAAGATGATAAAAATTTGCCTTTTTTTGAGCCAAAAATAATTATAAAATTGAAAACATAAATTTTACAGTTAAGATATTCTAAAATACTTAAAACTGCTTTTGACAAATTGTCAGCCGCCCAATTAGCTATTCCTGCTCTATTTTTAAAGCGCCTGGCAAAAGTTATTGCAGAACCGCTTTCAATAATATTTCAAAAATCATTTATACTGGGGAAATTCCATAAGACTGGAAAACTGCTCTCACTGCTTCTATTTATAAAAAAAGTTTTAAAAGTGAAAAAAGAAAACTATCGCCCAATTTCACTAACCTGTTTCTCTTGTAAAATCATGGAGCAAATTGTAAAGTGTGAGCTTTCTAACTTTTTTGTAAATATATTATCTCTACTTCAGCATGGTTTTTAAAGATAAAAGCTCAACAGTTACGCAACTCCTTGATTGTTACAATGATTGGACATTGGCTATAAATAATAAAAAGCTAGTAGATGTAATATACCTGGTAGAAGTTTTTGACACTGTGTCACATCAAAAACTTTTGTACAAATTGAGCAAATATGGAGTCTGTGGCATACATGGGCAAGTTGGTCCGGAGTGGGGGGGGGTTAAACCCCAAATTAGGGGGGGGGTTAAAATCCGAGAAACGCAAAATACCCATATCGTTTTTTTCCTGGAGTGCATTTTACCCATATCGTTTTTCGATTTTGAAGGAAAAATAGGTTAAAAACACTAATTTTAGGTCAAAAAGCCCTTTTTATTGCATTTTTGAGCTTTTTATTGCTTAAAACATTCATTTGGACCTCAAAACTTAAGTTTGGAGGCAGTTAGAAGTCATTTTAAAGACGTTTTTTTTCTTCATTTTTCCAAAATTGTGGGGGAGGTTAACCTTTTCTCCCCCCACTTCTGAGTGGGGGGTTGTTAAACCCCCCTTCTCAGAATTTGGTGGGGTTAACCCCCCCCCCAACCCCCGTGCCACATGTGAAGATGGTCCTGTGGTAAACTTTTAAAAATGGCTTGAAGCTTTTTTAACAAATCGAGTCATGAAAGTTTACTAATAAACAATTCCATTTTATCAGCATACCCAGTTATCAGTTCAGTACCACAAGGTTCAGTTTTAGGACCATTTCTTTTCTTGGTTTACATCAAGCTGACATTATTCGATTGCATTCGAAATTCATAGAAGTAAACTTTTTGCAGATGATGCAAAAGTCTACACGTGTTTTTCAGAGCATGATGATAAAAGAATTAAACTGCAAAGTGATTTAAATAGAATTTCTATATGAGCAATTGGCTGGCAGCTAAATTTTTCTGAAACTAAATGTAAAGTTATACATATAGATATGGGTAAAATTTCTGAACAAACAGAGAATTAATTAAACAATAAAAAGTTAGGTACCTAAAACTAATTTACTCAAAGTTTTGGGCATTTATATTAGCAATGATTTAAAATTTTCTTCATATTGTCAAAAAATAGCTAGTAAAGCCATGAGAACAGCCAGTTTAATTTTTAGATGTTTTAAATCACAATCTGTAAAAAATTATCTTATTGCCTATAAATGTTTTGTACGTCCTACAGAACTTTATATACTAAAATAGGCTATTTATGTATAAAAAAAGTACAAAAGTACTGTTTTTTACTAAGAAACCGTGTTTGTGACAGTAAATTTTGACCTAAATTCATACCCAAAATTTGGTTCGGAAGGGGGGGGAGGAGGTCGATTTAGAATTTAAGAGGGGGGTAGGGTGTCAAAATTTAAAAATTGAAGGGGCCTAGATTTTTTTCTAGCGGGGGGTCTGAAATTTCAAGGCTAGGGAGGTGGAGCCCACCCTACCCCCTATGCTTATGTATGGCCTCACCTATAATCAGCTAGGGAACCTAGCCCTAGGTCAGTGGCGTGCCCAGGATTTCATTTCGGGGGGGGGGGATGGCGGTCATGGTGGGTAAATAATAGTAACCCTGAAGGGCGATCTGGGGGGCCGCAGCCCTCCAGATATTGGGGGTCTGGGGGGCGAGAGCCCCCCAGCGGGGTCAAGGGGCAGAGCCCCTTGTCAGGGGGTCCGGGGGGCAGAATGCCCCCCGGGGGAGAAAATTTTTTAATTTAAGGCGCTAAAATACACTAGAAATTTTAATTCCAGATGATAATTAAAACAAAATTTAAGGTTTTTTTATTCCTATCCATTTAAAACATATGTTTAAAACGTTAATAAAAGGTTAATAGTGTTTATAGTAGTTTTATTTAACATGTATGCCTTAACTTTTGAGCGGCGAAATCGATTTGAAACTGAAAAACTGAGATAAATTGTCAATTAAAACTACCCGCGAAGCGGGGAAAATTTGGTTTTTTGACTATTAATATGCTTTTGGAAGGCATCAGGAAAGTTTCTGTTTTAATATTTAAGAAAAAAAATTTTCTCTCCCAAAATTCAAAAAACGTAAGGGTCCCCCCTTACGAAAAAATCCGGGTTCGCTGGGATTTCGGGGGATGAGGGCGGCCGCCCCCCACCCCCCCCCCTCCCCCTGGGCACGCCACTGCCTAGGTAGTTTTTTGTCTATTTTACTTAATAATCAATATTGATCGCTATTTAAATTTTGGCAAAAAAGTTTTCATTTAAGCTTTTGTGACTCAAACTATTGTAAACAAATTTTAATAAAATTCATTCCCGGCGTGTTAATTACAATTTTTTACTACTATTATTACTTTTTAATATTCTTAAAAATTCAAATCAAGTATTATATACTTGTAAATTGAATTTAATACCAAATAACAGTTTATAATTTATTTAAAGGTGCGGTGCGGAGTCAAACTTTTTGTCTTTCATTTTGATAATTTTTTTGCGAAATCCTTACCCCGGCCTCCAATAGCCCACAAAAATTTTTTTCAACAAAATATCTCCAGTGGCTTAGAAGTTATGACCCCACAAAAATGGCATTTTTTGACAATTCTGTACGTGAAAGGTTGCTCAATAAGTATGAAAATTTAAGTTCCAAATTGTGTACTTAAAGAAAGCGCCTACTTTTTAATTTAATTTGGTATCTTGATCGTTAAGATTGGTGCAGTATTTGTCGAGATATTGCGTTTTTTGTACAAAAAACGCTTGATTTTTTTGCCAAAAACATGAAGTGAAAGAAAGAAAGTTTGGGTAAACTTCACAAAATCACTGTCGTTGTTTGGTGTTTTTAACTAAAATTTGCGGATTTTTTGTACGAGAAACGCAATATTTCGACAAATATTGCCCCAATCTTAACGATTAAGGTATCAAATTAAAGTAAAAAATAGCCGCTTTCTTTGAGTGCATAATTTGTAGCGTAAATCGTTCTAACTATTGAGCAATTTGTCACGTACAGAACTGTCGAAAAACGTCACATTTTTGGGGGGTTATAACTCCTAAACCACGTTAAATATTTTGTTAAAAAATATTTTTGTTAAATTTTTGTTAAAAAATTTTGTTAAAAAAATTTTGTTAAAAAAATTTTTGTGGGCTATTTGGGACAGGGGTAAGGTTTTCACAAAAAAATTATCAAAAACGAAGATAAAAAGTTTGAGTCCGCACCGTACCTTTAATTGTTTTTGACAAGCAGTTTAAATAAAAAAGGAAACCAGTATGTTAAAATAGCCCAGCATATCATCTTACCGTATCATTCTCAAAAACTCCCAATGGGAGTTTACGGAGAAACCCAATTTTTAAAAAGCCAATCAAATTTTACCGCATATCATTTCGATAAACTCCCAATTGGAGTTGGAAGAAACCCAGTGTTGAAAAAACAATCAAATCTTACCGTATCATTCCTAGAAACTCCCAATTGGGATTTCCGGGGTCGACAGCTTTCAGCTGCTCTTTATGTTGCTTCAACTCGTTCTGTTTTGCCCTTCGTTCTTCGCGGTTTTTCTTTAGCCTTTCAATCTCTTGGACGGTTTGAGATTTTCGTTTATTAGCAGCTAAAATTCAGAATTTAGTGAGCTTCCGGCATTTAGCAAAATAAATTATGTTATGTTATGTTCATAGGTCACCGATGGGGGGTGGTAGGGGGGTGGCACCTCCCCCTAAGACCTCAGACCGGACACCCCCCCCTAAGACCCACTGCCCGACCAAAAACCCCCTAACACCCCCCTAAAGACTTAATTTGATAAAAAAAACCTCCCCTAACACCCCCCTAGAGGTCAAAAACCAAAACACCCCGGGGTGTGGACACCCCCCCTAGCCGTCGGAGATCGGTGACCTATGGTTATGTTATGTTAATTCCCCTTTATTATGACTTATATATTAGAATATCATGGTTACAGATCAAGATCAAGGGTGTATCCAACACTTAGAAAATAGATAGGTTGCAGTTCCCAAATGGGCAGGGGGGTCGGGGTTAAGAGGGGGGACTCTTAGGATGTTAAGTCGTCATTTTGAAAAACAAGTGAGGAAGGTTATTTTACGTCTTTACCCGTTTTAACAGTTTCGGAGATATTTGTAATCGGGTAAACATCTATTCTTTTTACACCACTATGCGGGACGTACCCATAGGTGGGCGTGGGCAAGAGGGGGGATGGAGGTTATACCCCCCAAAAATCCCGATTATAGCCGACACAAAAATCCCGATTATAGCCGACACCCCCCCCCCCTCTTATAATTTGGGGGTACCCCGGACACCCCTTCTCCTAAAATTTGAGGGGTCCCAGTACTAAAAACGCTAAAAGTGGAGTTTTTGAGGTATATCCCAAAAACATTTTCGGGACACCCCCCCCCCCAAATTTCGGGGGTCGGGTATACCCAGGGACGTAACCAGGGGGGCGGCCGCCACCCCCCCCCCCTGAAACGGTCGGACAAGGTGAAAAATATGGATAGTGGTTTGGCGGGGGGGGCGCGGCCGCCCGCTTCCCGAAACGTAAAATTTTGGGGTTTTCAGAGGCTAAAAGTTAAAAATTTTCTAGCGCATTGCTAATCGCCCAGCGCCAAACTATAAAATAATTTTAGTACCACAATTGACCTCCAAAAACCAAAAATTTTTTGGTCACTTTCTATAGTATACAGACATGTGCACTGCCACCCCCCCCCCCCCCGGGGTTAAAACGGGGGGCAATTCCAAAACGTGGGGGAGGGGGGGGGGCAACTTTTTTGAAACGGGGGGGGCAATAAAACGGGAGTGGCAAGCAGGAGGGAAAAAAAGAGAAAAAAAAGAGAAAAAAAAGAGAAAAAAAGAAGGGAAAAGGGAAAAAAGGGACAAAAAAAAGCGAAGGTCTAAAATGGCTTAAAATACATTGAAATAGGCTAAAAACAGCAAAAAATTCGCGATGATGGCGTCATCATAGGAAACAAATGGCGTCATAATTTTAAGGTAGTTTTTCATTTTTTGGGGGGCGGGGGAGCAAAAAAACGGGGGGGGACAAAATCCTCCAATAAAACGGGGGGGGGGCATTTTCAGACCGTGCACAGGTCTGAGTATACATACATATATCTCGCTATTTATCTTGCCTAATGCTAATGTTATTTCAAAGTTAGTACAATAATTTTTATAATTAATAAGTACTACACAGAAAGCAAAACAAACAATCATATTGGTTGATTTGCATGAACCCTCCCCCTCCTAAATTTTCCAGCCGCGCTGCCTATAGGTCTTGGCTCGGATTTTTTCATATATATATAGGTAGGTACCCTAAAAAACATAAAGTCGAAGTGCTGCTCATGTTTTTTGGTTTACAATGTGGGTGTAGCCAAGGGGTCTGAAACTAACGTCTCTAAATTCCTTTTTTGTGAAATCCAGGCACTGCCAATGTTTTTTTATGTTTTTAGCGGTAAAAACATGTTTTCTTAGTTAACAATTACATTAGCACACATTGGCAGTGCCTGGATTTCACAAAAAAGGAATTTAGAGACGTTAGTTTCAGACCCCTTGGCTACACCCACATTGTAAACCAAAGTACATGAGCAGCACCTCGACTTCTTGTTTTTTAGGGTACCTACCTATATATATATGAAAAAATCCGAGCCAATGCTATAGGCAGCGCGGCTGGAAAATTTAGGAGGGGGAAGGTACATAAATCAACCAATATGATGGTTTGTTTTGCTTTCTGTGTAGTACTTATTACTTATAAAAATATATATTGCTTTGCTAACTTTGAAATAACATTAGCATTAGGCAAGATAAATAGCGAGATATATGTATGTATACTCAGACCTGTGCACGGTCTGAAAATGCCCCCCCCGTTTTATTGGAGGATTTGCCCCCCCCCCCCGTTTTATTGCCCCCCCCCCCCCGCCAAAAAATGAAAAACTACCCCTGAAAAATATGACGCCATTTTTGACCTATGATGACGCCATCATCGCGAATTTTTTGCAGTTTTTAGCCTATTTCAATGTATTTTAAGCCATTTTAGACCTATTTTTTCACCTTATTTTCGTTTTTTTTTTCTCCCTTTTTTCCCTTTTCCTTTTTTTTTTCTCTTTTCTTCTCCTTTTCTCTTTTTTTTTCTCCCCTGCTTGCCCCCCCGTTTTATTCCCCCCCCCCCGTTTCAAAATAGTTGCCCCCCGTGACCCCCACGTTTTGGAATTGCCCCCCCCCCTTTTTCACCCCCGGGGGGGGGGGGTGGCAGTGCACATGTCTGTATACTATAGGAAGTGACCAAAAAAATTTTTGGTTTTTGGGGGGTCAATTGTGGTACTAAAATTATTTTATTTGGCGCCGAGCGATTAGCGAAGCGCTAGAAAATTAATTTTTAGCCTCTGAAAACCCTCAAATTTTACTTTTCGGGGGGCGGGCGGCCGCGCCCCCCCGCCAAACCACTATCCATATTTTTCACCTTGTCCGACCGTTTCAGGGGGGGGGGGGTGGCGGCCGCCCCCCCAGGTTACGTCCCTGGGTATACCCGACCCCCGAAATTTGGGGGGGGTGTCCCGAAAATTTTTTTGTGATATACCTCAAAAACTCCATCATTTTTTAGCGTTTTTAGTACTGGCACCCCTCAAATTTTAGGAGAAGGGGTGTCCGGGGTACCCCCAAATTATAGGAGGGGGGGGGGTGTCGGCTATAATCGGGATTTTTGAGGGGTATAACCCCCATCCCCCCTCTTGTCCACGCCCACCTATGGGTACGTCCCGCATATTGGTGTAAAAAGAATAGATGTTTACCCGATTACAAATATCTCCGAAACTGTTAAAACGGGTAAAGACGTAAAATAACCTTCCTCACTTGTTTTTCAAAATGACGACTTAACATCCTAAGAGTTCTTACTAACTGCAACCTATCTATTTTCTAAGTGTTGGATACACCCTTGATCTGTAAGGTTAGAATATCATGGTTCCATGATATTCTAATATAAGTCATAATAAAGGGGAATTAACATAACATAACCATAGGTCACCGATCTCCGACGGCTAGGGGGGGTGTCCACACCCCGGGGTGTTTTGGTTTTTGACCTCTAGGGGGGTGTTAGGGGAGGTTTTTTTTATCAAATTAAGTCTTTAGGGGGTGTTAGGGGGTTTTTTGGTCGGGCAGTGGGTCTTAGGGGGGGGGGGTCCGGTCTAGGTCTTAGGGGGAGGCGCCACCCCCCTACCACCCCCCATCGGCGACCTATGAACATAACATAACATAATTTATTTTGCTAAATGCCGGAAGCTCACTAAAGTCTGAATTTTAGCTGCGAATAAACGAAAAAGTCGAACCTGTCCAAGAGATTGAAAGGCTAAAGAAAAACCGCGAAGAACGAAGGGCAAAACAGAACGAGTTGAAGCAACATAAAGAGCAGCTGAAAGCTGTCGACCCCGGAAATCCCAATTGGGGTAGTTTGAAGGAATGATACGTAACAATTTGATTGTTTTTTCAACACTGGGTTTCTTCCAACTCCAATTGGGGGTTTATCAAAATGATATACGGTAAAATTTGATTGGCTTTTTAAAAATTGGGTTTCTCCCTAAACTCCCATTGGGAGTTTTTAGGAATGATACGGTAAGATGATATGCTGGGTTATTTTAACATATTGGTTTCCTTTTTTTATTTAAACTGCTTGTCAAAAACACTTAAAAGGTGCGGTGCGGACTCAAACTTTTTGTCTTCGATTTTGATAATTTTTTGTGAAAACCTTACCCCTGTCCCAAATATCCCACAAAAATTTTATTAACAAAATTTTTTTAACAAAATATTTAACGTGGTTCAGGAGTTATGACCCCCCCAAAAATGTGACGTTTTTCGACAGTTCTGTACGTGACAAATTGCTCAATAGTTAGAACGATTTACGCTATCTTCCCCGAAATGGTCGCCAGATGTTAAATTTCCGGGTTTTCAAAGGCTAAAAATTCAAAATTTTCTAGCGCCTCGCTAATCGCTCGGCGCCAAACTATAAAATATTTTAGTACCTCAATTGATCCTCAAAAACCAAAAATTTTTCCGCTTCGCTTCGCTCAGCGGTCACTTTCTATAGTATACATACATTCATACATATATCTCGCTATTTATCTTGCCTAATGCTAATGTTATTTCAAAGTTAGTACAATATTTTTTATAGGTAATAAGTACTTCACAGAAAGCAAAAAAAACCAATCATATTGGTTGATTTATGTACCTCCCCCCTCCTAAATTTTCCAGCCGCCGATAGTATTGGCTCGGATTTTTTTCATATAGGTAGGTAGGTACCCTGAATAACATGGAGTCGAGATGCTGCTCATGTGCTTTGGTTTACAATGTGGGTGTAGCCAAGGGGTCTGAATAAAATAAATAAATAAATAATTTTATTTGCTTAAAGCCGGACAACACTAAAGCATTTTTATCATAATGCACTTGAATAAGCGTGCCCTTTGTTAGTAATAATCATAATTCATTCTTGAAGAGTAGTTTAAAATCATATTATTGAAAAATGATTTTTCATTAATAGCATCAGTGACCTTCATTTTAAAACTTGTTAGGTTCAGTTATTATTTTCATTTTTGATTTGCTGTTATTTGACTTGTTTTCTTGATCAAAAATTCCAAATGCAAACAAATAGTCTCTAAAATTTAAATCCATAGATCTAGTTAGAATTCGAGACACAACCGCACAAGAATTAAAAATAAAATAAATAAAACATACATGGGCAAGTTGGTCCGGAGTGGGGGGGAGTTAAACCCCAAATTAGGGGTGGGGTTAAAATCCGAGAAACGCAAATATCGTTTTTTTTTTCTGGAGTGCATTTTACCCATATCGTTTTTCGATTTTGAAGGAAAAATAGGTAAAAAACGCTAATTTTAAGTCAAAAAGCCCTTTTTATTGCATTTTTGAGCTTTTTATTGCTTAAAACATTCATTGTGACCTCACAACTTAAGTTTGGAGGCAGTTAGAAGTCATTTTAAAGACTTTTTTTCTTCATTTTTCCAAAATTGGGGGGGGGGGTTAACCTTTTCTCTCTCCCCCCCACTTCTGAGTGGGGGGTTAAACCCCCCTTCTCAGAGTTTGGGGTGGGTTAATTTGGGGGGGTTGTACTACAATCCGCCCCCCCCCCCCCCCAAATGAAACGTCTGGGTACGTCCCTGTCTGCGAAGCAGAAAATTTTTGATTTTGTTGCGTTTTTATGCATTAAATATGCCGTGGGAAAACTTTTGTGGGAAAAATATTACCATAGGCCAAAATCACCATAAACGTTACAAAATCTCCATAAGGTGGTGTAAATTCTCCATAAATATAATGGGTTTGCAAAATTTCCTTTAAGTTTTTACACTTGGAAAATACAACAAAATTTTATCATGATAAAATTTAGCTTGATTTTAGGGCTTTGCTTAGGCTTAGGAAAAATTTAAAACATTTTTAATGCTTTTATGATTAAAACTTAGTTTTTTTAACACATTTTAGTTTGCAAACGCATTTCTGATTTTTATTGGGAATTCGCACGACTTTATTGGGATTTTTTCAATGATGATTTTACACTACTTTTATGGGGATTTTGCACGTCACCGTAAAGACTCATCATACTTTTTTATATAAGTAAGTTGCAGTGGCGTGCCCAGGGGGGAGCGGGGAGGGCGGCCGCCCCCCCCCGAAATCCGGCGAAGCCGGATTTTTTCGTAAGGGGGGACCCTTACGTTTTTTAAATTTTGGGAGAGAAAAATTTTTTTCTTTAATATTAATACAGAAACTTTCCTGATGCCTTCCAAAAGCATATTAATAGTCAAAAATCCAAAATTTTCCCGCTACGCGGGTAGTTTAAATTGACAATTTATCTTAGTTTTTCAATTTCAAATCGATTATCCCGTTCAGTAGTTAAGGCATACATGTTTAATAAAACTACTATAAACCCTTATTATCCTTTTATTAACGTTTAAACACATGTTTTAAATGTATAGGTATAAAAAAACCTTAAAATTTGTAATAAGTATCATTTGGAATTAAAATTTCTATTGTATTTTAGCGCCTTAAATTCCAAATTTTCCCCCTTGGTGGGCATTCTGCCCTCCGGACCCCCTGACAAGGGGCTCTGCCCCTTGACCTCGCTGGGGGCTCTCGCCCCCCAGACCCCCCATATCTGGAGGGCTACCGCCCCCCAGACCCCCTTCAAGGTTAGTATTTACCCCCCCAGATGGCCCCCCCAAATGAAATCCTGGGCACGCCACTGGTAAGTTGTATAATATATAATACGTGAGCATAGGTCACCGAAGGGGGGGGTGTAGGGGGGGGTCACCCCCCCCCCTACGGCCTCTGAGACCTATCCCCCCCCCTAAGGCCCATTTTTGACCCCTCCCCCCCATCGACCCCTTGAACCCCTGACCCCCCCCCCCTAAGGCCCATTTTTGACCACCCCCCCCCTAACTAGAATTTCCCAAAAAAAGCATAAAAAATGGTCAAATTTCGGCAAAAAATTGTCAATTTTGGTCAAAAAAATGGTACCCGGGGTGTGACCACCCCCCCCTGCTTTTTTTCAAAAAAAACACCCCGGGGTGTGAGCCCCCCCCCCTGGAGGTCAAAAACCTCCACACCCCGGGGTGTGGACCCCCCCCCCTGAGCCGTCGAAGGTCGGTGACCTATGTACGTGAGCCTGAGCAAATGCAAGTTTTTCGATCGATGGGGAAAATGTTAAATTGGGATTTAAGTAGGAAATTGGCAAATCCTATGCCTATCACATAATTCATATATAAAAGTCTGATCGTTTTTTACGCATTGCAATCACTTATTGTATTCAAGTCGTTTTTTAACTTTAATAGAAACCGTAAAGTAACTCAATTTTAGGGGTTAAAGCCATTTTATATTGACCTTCATATTAAGACCATAGATGAACAAGGGGGGTTAGGGTGGAGTCCACCCCCCCTAGCCTCGAAATTTTGGCCCCCCCCCCCTAAAAAAATCCAGGGGGGCCCTCCCCTACTTCCAAATTTTCAAATTTTTTAATCCTGACCCTCCTCTAGATTTTGAAATCTGACCCCCCTCCTCCCCTCTCGAGAAAATTTTAAGTACCTACTTTTTTTATACTAAATTTTCTTCTAAAAACGTGAATTTTTTACACAAATTCATGCTTTTACACCCTTTTTATACCTGAATATCGCTTTTTATTCAATAAAAAGTAGTATTATCTTATAAAAAAACTATTAGTAAACCTTTAATGGTTTAAAAGTATTTTGCTTCGGAAATTGGACCCCATCTGGCCCCCCTCTAGGTTTCAAAATCTTCCACCCTGGGTCGACCCTCCCTAGAAAGCTAGGGGGGGGGGTTTCGACCCCCCTAGGATTCCCCTCCTAGATTTTGAAATGTCATACCCGGGGTAAACACCCCCCTCTGGCTTTTTGACCGTGTTCATCTATGATTAAGACTTAGCCCACCCTGCTACTACCAAACACAAAGTATGTAATAGTAATTTTAATTTATTGTGCTTTTGAGGTAGCTTGACAAACACGTTTTAAAAAGCCCAAAATCGCAAAAAAATTGCCGCTAATTAAAAAAGCATTGTTGTCTTGTTTAAAAACCGTGTCTTTAATTTTTATTTTTGATTTTTAATTAATTTTGCAAAATATAGTAGGTTATAAAGAAGTAACAATGATTTGTAATAATAAAAAATACTTAAATGCGGGTTATTTATGGTACGTTTATTTAATAAAAAAGGTTCATTTCATTATAATTTATTCCCTCGCGTGCCAATATAAATCATTTATGATAAACTCTAGTTGATTGTGTTTGCACAATGTTGGTGTAACTTTATATCTTGTTATGATTAAAAAATATACCATTATAAATTTATAATTTAATCCCAAGTAAAGTTGTCAAAAGCGATAAATTCGAATGAAATCTATGTTTTTTACAATAATGTATTCTCTCGGGCAGAGTTTTTGTGGTACGTAATTCTAGTGAAAAACTAGATGTTTCATCTGTGTTATTCTCTTGTGACAATAACAAAACAAAGTTAAGTTATTTAATACTATAGGCAAATAAAATAATAATTTTAATATTGAATGGACTATTTAACAATAAAACCAATGAAAATTTTAAAACAAAAGCGGTTTAATAATAAAATCAAAACGCATATTTTAATAATTTATCAAATTACTTAATTTGGAACCCAAATGCAAATTTTTAAGGGCTAAAGTTGGTTAATTTTTGTATATTTTGTAAAAAAGTGGAATTAAAAAAAATTCTTATTTGTTTTTTTTTAAGTCATAATCACACAGTTTTAAATGATCCGCTTATATATCTTCATTCTGATTTTCGCGGTCAGCCAGATACAGAGGTGAGAACGGTCGGGGAAGCTAGGGGGGTGGTTACCCGGGGTAAATCGAATTTTGAATTCTAGGAGGGGGGTCCCAGGGGGGTCCGGACCCCCCTAGCTTTTTAGGGGGGTCTACCCGGGGTGCGAAATTTTGAAATCTAGAGGGGGGTTATGTGGGGTCCGGTGTCCAAAGCAAAACAGTTTTAAACCATAATAACTTTAATAATTGTTCTTTTTATAGGATAATACTACATTTTATTGAATAAAAAGCTATATTCATGTATAAAAAGGGTGTAAAATCATGAATATGTGATGAAAATTCACGTTTTTGGAAGAAAAATTAGTATAAAAAAGGTACCTAAAATTTTCCCGAGGGGGGAGAGGGGGGGTCAGATTTCAAAATCTAGAGGGGGGTCAGGGGTAAAAAATTCGGAAATTTGGGGGGAGGGGGGCCCCCTAGATTTTCGTCTAGGGGGGGTCCCAAAATTTCGAGGCTAGGGGGGGTGGACTGGACTGGACCCCACCCTTCCCCCCCATTTATCACCTATGGCCAGATATAATCCGACCTGTGCACGGTCGGGAATTGCCCCCCGGCTTTATTGGAGGATTTTCCCTGTCCCCCCCGTTTAATTGCCCCACCCCCGCCAAAAATGAAAAAGTACCCTAATATTATGACGCCATTTTTGACCTATGATGACGCCATCATCGTGAATTTTTTGCAATTTTTAGCCTATTTCAATGTATTTTAAGCCATTTTAGACCTATTTTTACCTTGTTTTCGCTTTTTTTTGTCCCTTTTTTCCCTTTTCCCTTTTTTTTCTCTTTTTTTCTTTCTCCCCTGCTTGCCCCCCGTTTTATTGCCCCCGTTTCAAAAAAGTTGCCCCCCGTGCCCCTCCCCGTTTTGGAATTGCCCCCCCTAATAAAACCCGGGGAGGAGCTGAGCACAGGTTTGTATAATTCAATCATAATTTAATCTGATTGTGAAATGTATATCCGATCTCATCTCAGTATGAATTACAGACCTGTGAACTGCTTTCCCTAAAAATAGAGAAAACGAAGAAAAAAAAGACAAAAAAAGCAAAAATAAAGTGAAAATAGTTCTAAAATGGCTTAAAATGCATTAAAATAGGCTAAAAACTGCAAAAATTTCGCGATGATATGATGTCATCATAATATGTCAAAAGTGGCGCCCTAATATTTGGTTACTTTTTTATTTTTGGGGAGGGGGGCACACGCACAGCCACTAATATTCCGGGGACGCATTTCCAAAATGTGGACAGGTTGTGTAATTGTAATGTATTAAAACTTTCGTCGGTTATCGACGAATTCGGTTAAAACATTGTATAAACAAAGCCCACAGCCCGAATTCCTAATACCTAGATCTTATATTTGGTTCAAAACGCAAAATCCCACCATTAATGAACCATTTCTTTAACAAACGAAGTCGGTTTTAGTGAAATTACCAAAATAAAAATCAAGTTTTTGGCTACCTAACCTAAGGCGCCTTCTTTTACCAAAAAAGTATGTTAAAATGAAAATAGGTCTATTTTTAGATTGCTTTCTGCAAATTGTTCTTAATTTATTTATTTGTATTTTGATATACAAAAGTCAGTCGTAATAAGCTTTTCTGCCGTTAAATTATCATAATGCTTTATATCATTGTCTAAATATTATGATATATCTTAAGATTATTGAATATATTTTCACAATTTTTGGGGCCATCAGACCATACATGGGCAAGTTGGTCCGGAGTGGGGGGGGGGGGTTAAACCCCAAATTAGGGGGGGGGGGGGGGGGTTAAAATCCGAGAAACCCAAAATACCCATATCGTTTTTTTTCTGGAGTGCATTTTACCCATATCGTTTTTCGATTTTGAAGGGAAAATAGGTAAAAAACGCTAATTTTAGGTCAAAAAGCCCTTTTTGTAGCATTTTTAAGCTTTTTATTGCTTAAAACATTCATTTTGACCTCAAAACTTAAGTTTGGAGGCAGTTAGAAGTCATTTTAAAGACATTTTTTTCTTCATTTTTCCAAAATTGGGGGGGGGGTTAAACTTTTTCTCCCCCCCCCTCACGTCTGAGTGGGGGGGGGTTAAAACCCCCCTTCTAATAATTTGGGGGGGGGGGTTAACCCCCCCAACCCCGCCCCCCGTGCCCATGTATGCATCAGACTCATTAGTCGCATTAGCTGGGAAGGAAAGTGTTTGTGTGTACTTGTTTCAATATAAAAAATAAACAACCGAATACAGAAAACTCGTGTGTAAAATAGTGATATGCCCCGAAGCTCCGGAGCGGAGCTCCGCTTTCAAGAGCTCCAGAGCTCCATAGCGGAGCTCCGTTGTCAGGAACACCGTAGCAACCACCGGAGGTCTAAAACTTCGCCCTATTTTTGTACTAATTTCATGAATAATTGAAGAATGATCAATGATGGCATCTATTATTTTGTCAAAATTTTTTTTACAAATTAATTTTTTTTCAAAATTTATTTAATACCTTAGAAATAGTCTTAAAAATGCAGATGAAATAACTTGTATTTCAAGCTGAAATAAGCTTAAAATCGCTCATTTAATGGGCGGAGCTCCGGAGCTAAGCTCCCTCCGCTTCAAATTGCCGGAGCTCCGGAGCATAATATTGGAGAGTATAAACATCACTAGGTTAAAAAATATTAGTGATTTTTGATCCTGCAGAAGCTTATGCTCCAGAGCTTTGGTCATTTAGACCAAAAAAAGCTCTGAAGCTCCACCTCTTAAATGGGCAATTTTAAGCGTTTTTAAGCTTGAAATATATTTTTATTAACTTTATCAGTATTTTTACGACTATTTCTTTTTTATCGTTTTTAATTAAAAAAAATAATTTACAAAAAAAAAATGATAAAATAATTAAAATCATCACTCACCCCCCCCCCCCCCCCCCCCCGCCCCCCGACCCCCCCCCCCCCCCCCCCCCTCTGATTATTCATCAAATTATTACAAACACCGCCGTATCCAAGATTTCATTTGAGGGGGGATATATTTATAAGGGGAAAAATACGTGGCCCAAGCCAAGGGGGTCTGAGAGCCATGGCCAAGGGTGTAGGAGGAGTTTATTTAGAGTACTCACAAAAGGCGGCTGGTCGGGGGGTTTGGGGGCGGCGGAGCCTTCCCCCACTAAGGGGGGTCTGGGCATAGGTGGCCAGCCTCCAGGATTTTTTTTTTTGGGGGGGTGGTATACCCGACCCGGGTGGTATATATTTTAGGTTTAAAAAGGCATAACATTAAAAATCGTGCGACAGCACGAAAAAATTTTCAAAAATTGTCTTTGAAATTAATTAAAAACCACTTAAAAGTTGTAAAAAGGTATATAAGTGTCGAGCGCTGAGCGGAGCGAAGCGCGAGAAAAATTTTTAAAATTTGTTTTCTTAGGACCCTCAAATTTTTATCTCAGCCAGCCCAAAAGGGGGGAGGATCACAACCTCAATAACCCCCGTGGCTACGCCCTTGGGAAAGAGGAGGGCCCATTGGGCCCACTCGTCTCTAGTATTATATAAAGACTATATTATAGTATTGTTTTAGGAAAGGTTCGCCGGTAGATATAAGTCAAACTCACGAAGATGTGACTCAGAACTCCAGCAGCATAAGTGGCAGTGATGAAGAAAATAAGATCGATAACAAGGTAGTAGAAGTTGTTATTGTGTCTGTTTGTTTGTTTGTTTGTTTGTTTGGTATGAGGAACGGGTCTAAAAGGCTTCTTTGTTTTTATTGAGTTAGTTTATGGTTTTGTCGACTCAAAAAAGTTATTGAGGTTAAAGCTTTGCATAGAGGCGCCTACTTAGAGGGACAAATGGATAGATGGATTTTTTTTAAACCAGGATTGTACAAAAAATAGGCGAAAAAAGAGAAAAAAAGATAAGAAAGCAAAACTTAAGTAAAAATCTAAGTCAAAAATCGGAAATATTTTTAGTACGGGTGTTTTTTTTTATTTTCTGTAGTCAGGAGGGTTACCAAAACGAGTGGGGGGAAATAAACCACTAATAAACCGAGGGGCATCAGCATCATCTCATCACTCGGGCATTTTTAATATTTGTTGTCATCCATATGCCCGAAAATAATGGAATGCAATTAATAAAAATGTATTGCTCATTTTTACAGTAATAAGAAGGGAATACAAGCGTTTTTGCAGTTTTCCTACCTAGTTTAATTTTAGATTTAGATATTTATCTTTGGTATTATGTAAAACAAACCACAATTAACCTTGAAAAATAAAATAATAAGATATAGTGGGCTGTTACTACTGGTTTAATATTAATAGAGCGAGGTTTTTTTTCTCGATCTGTCCTTGACACTCTATAACCGCAGAGCATTATGTATTTCAGCATAGTTTTATAATTGCAAAAATAATGCGAAGGTGTGTCTATTTAACGGTGTGTCTAATTGATTTGGACTTAATAACTAAGGGAAACATGTGGATAATACATAGACGTGTCGTTTTTCATTTGATTACTTGGGTTACCTCAACCACTGCGCGCTTCAAGCTATAAGTTAGCAGCGATGGTGTTGATTAGAATTTTACAATTAATTGTGTGTGTTATACGTTTGCAAATGCGGTTAAGAATGCCTCTGTTAAAGTAATGTCTCGGAGTGTTTAACTACTAATACGGTTGAAAAACCAATCCTAAAAAAAGACCTATGTTAATATGAACGATAAAAAAGGCTCAGTTTCATATCTTAGCAATTATAATATGCTTTTTTAAATCTTAGTGTTTTTTAACGTAAAGTTTAGATCTTAATCTTTGGAATTATATCAACAAATTAAAAAAAAATAAATGTGGGGTCTTGTGTTTTTGAAAAAACTTTACGATTTTCAGCTGATCGTGGTGATAGTGATTTTTAAGGGCTCGTGGTTTTTCTTTCCCTAATAATAATTATGTAATATAGTGTTAGTGTTCGACCCTGACTTGAAGTAAGCAACATTTGTAAGACCTTTACTTTTTTAAAATATTTTTTTGAATCAGTATAATTTTGCAAAGTAGATTTTAAAAAAATTCAGAAAAATTTAACGTTGCAAACAAAATTTGTAGAGTGCTAAGACTTCAACGCGTCCAAAAATACTTGTTTTAATTAAAATTTTGTTCTTATTCTAGAAAAATATGGCTGAAACGAAACATTTTGTGCGAAACAAACGATAAATGCCGCACTTAAAAAATTGGTTAAAATATTTTGAACAATAAACCTGGGGTTGCATTCTGACGCAACACTCGTATTTACCCATTCGAATGAAAATAAAAAAAACAGTATTAATTATTTTAAAATTTATTAGTGAATTAATAACGCTGCCATGGGAGCGAAATGTTTTTTCTCGCTCCACCTCGCGCAAAATGAAAAATCTAAATCAATGCGCGTGAAACGCATTTTTTACCCATATAGTTGTTTTTCTAGAGCATTTTACCCATATTGTTTTTCGATTTTAACGAAAAAATAGGTGAAAAACGCTAATTTTAGATCAAAAAGCCTTTTGTATTGCATTTTTGAGCTTTTTATTGCTTAAAACATTCATTTTGACTTTAAAACCTAAGTTTGGAGGCAGTTAGAAGTCGTTTTAAGGACTTTTTTCTTCATCTTTACAAAATTGGGGGGAATAAATTTCCCCAATCACTTCTATGTGGGGGGAGGGAGGGGGGTTAAACCGCAAACCCCCATCTCAGAATTTGGATGGAGTTAACCTCTCCCCAAAACCCCCACTCCCCGTGCCCCATGTTTATATGGGTTGGGCCTTTATTCCCTGATTACAAAATCTCAGCGATGTCCATAAAAAAGTTGTGTAGCTCGGGTTTTATTTTAGTAGGTGGGCAGGGGTGGGGGTTGGGGGGATATACCATATACCTATACGCTATACCACCCTCCAAAAATCCCGATTATAGCCGACACCAAGGGCGTAACCAGGGGGGGTTATGGGAGTTGTAGTAACCCCCCTCCCCTTTGGGCTGGCGGAGGTAAAAATTTGGATGTCCTAAGAGAACAATTTTAAAAAATTTTCTTGCGCTTCGCTCCGCTCAGCGCTCGGCATAACCTTTTTACATCTTTTAAGTTGTGTTTCTATTTAATTTCAAAGACAATTTTTGAAATTTTTTCGTGCAGTCGCACGATTTTTAATGTTATACCTTTTTAAACCCAAAATTTTTCAAGTTTGTTTCAAGAATCACTTTGCGCGAAGCGCAAAAATTTTTACCCTTTTTTAATGTCTTTTTTACGGTTTTTTGAAAATTTGGAGTACAACCCCCACCCCTTTCGAAAAATTTGTGTGGAGTGCAACTCCAAACCCCCCTTTCCGAAGGCCGACACCCACCCTAAAGTACTGGGGTACCTCGGACACCCTCTACCCCTGAAATTTGTGGAGTCCCAGTACTAAAAACACTGAAAATGGGGTATTTGTGATATACCCCAAAAAATTTTTTTGGGGCACCCGCTAAATTTCGGGGGTCGGGTATACCCCCCAGACCTGTGCAAGCCGCCTCCCCGGTAGTTTATCGGGGGGGGGGGGCACGGACAAAACGGGGGGGCACGGGGGGCAATGTTTTTAAAACGGGGGGCAATAAAACAGGGGGGCAAGCAGGGGAAAAAAAAAACAAAAATGTAGAAAAAAAGAGAAAAAAAAGAAGGGAAAAGGGAAAAAAGGGACAAAAAAGCGAAAATAAGGTAAAAATAGGTCTAAATTGGCTTAAAATACATTGAAATAGGCTAAAAACTGCAAAAAATTTGCGATGATGGCGTCATCATAGGTTAAAAATGACGTCATAATTTTAGGGTACTTTTTCTTTTTTGGCGGGGGGGGGGGCAAATCCTCCAATAAAACGGGGGGCATTTCCAGACGGTGCACAGGTCTGCCCCCCCCAAATCCGGGAAGCTGCCCACCTATGCCCTATCCCTTGATCTGGCGCATCTTTATTTATAGCTATGCCATTTTCTTGCGTAATTTTAAAATAATTTTTAAAAATATTTTAAAAAAACCTTTGTATTTAAGGATTATAAAGGAATAAAAATAATTTGATTTTCTCGCTATTAAGAATTCAATCCACATGTTTGAAATAATATTATCAACAAAGCAAACGCAGTGAGTGCGCTGATGGATTTGTAGTAAAAAACCATTATTATCAAAATCGATTACAATCATTCTGCTGAAAGAAGAAGCAGATCAGAAGCTAAATAAATAAAAAAGTCAAAAAAGGAGCGATTAAATTTATCTTTCAAGTCAGATATTCGTGATCGTGAGCCACCTTAAAGGTGCCGTGCGGAGTCAAACTTTTTGCCTTCGATTTTAATATTTTTTTATGAAAACCTTACCCCTGCCCTAAATAGCCCACAAAAATTTTTTCAACAAAATATTTGCTATGAGTCAGGAGATATGTATGAGTTATGACCCCCCCCCCCCAATTGGCATTTTTCGAGAATTCTGTACGTGACAGATTGCTCAATGCGTATTACGATTCACACGTTACAAATTATGGACTTAAAGAAAGCGGCTACTTTCGACTCTAATTTGATACCATGATCGTTATGATTGGTGCAGTATTTGTCGATTGTTGCGTTTCCCGTAGAAAAAACACTCTCGCTGAAAACACGAAGTGAAGGAAAGAAAGGTTGGGCAAATTTCACAAATTCACTGCCGTCGTTTGGTATTTTTAACGAAAAAATCGCGGGTTTTTTGTACGGGAAACGCAATATTTCGACAAATACTGCACCAATCTTAACGATCAAGGTATCAAATTAGAGCAGAAACCAGCCGCTTTCTTTGAGTGAATAATTTGTAACGTAAATCGTAATACCCATTAAGCAATTTGTCACGTACAGAATTGTCGAAAAATGCCATTTTTGGGTGGTCATTACTCCTGAATATCACTGCAGATATTTTGTTGAAAAAATTTTTGTGGGCTATTGGGGGGCAAAGCAGGGGTAAGGTTTTCACAAAAAATTATCAAATCAAAGACAAAAAGTTTGACTCCGCACCGCACTTCTCAGGATCATAGATGAACACGGTCAAATCAAAAAGCTAGGGAGGGGGGATGGTTACCCCGGGTAAATGACATTTCAAAATCTAAGGAGGGGTCCTAGGGGGGGTCGAACCCCCTAGCTTTCTAGAGGGGGTCGACCCGGGCTTTAAGATTTTAAAACCTAGAGGGGGGTCAGGTGAGGTCCAATTTCCGAAGCAAAACACTTTTAAACCATTAAAGATCTAATAATAGTTTTTTTTTAAGATAATACTACATTTTATTGAATAAAAAGCGATATTTAGGTATAAAAAAGGTGTAAAAAAAAACACAGGAATTTGTGTTAAAAATTCACGTTTCTGGAAGAAAATTTAGTATAAAAAAAGTGCTTAAAATTTTCTGGAGAGGGGTTGGGGGGTTCAGATTTAAAAATCTAGAGGGGGGTCAGGGGTAAAAAATTCGAAAATTTGGGGGAGGGGGTCCCTGGATTTTTTTCTGGAGGGGGCCCCGAAAATTTCGAGGCTAGCGAGGGAGGGGGTGGACGCATAGATGAACAGGGGGAGGTAGGGTGGGGTCCACCCCCCTAGCCTCGAAATTTTGGGGGCCCCCTAGAAAAAATCCAGGAGGGCCCCTTCCCCCCAAATTTTCTAATTTTTTTTTTTTTTTAATGATCAGATAACAGAATTAATATCATACTAAGCATAGTTTAGGCATAGTTTAATTCTTCTGTTTTCATCATTTCATTGTGTTTATTTTTTCTCTTTTTCTATTTTTTTTCTTTTTTTCTTTTTTTTTCATCAACAACATCAAATCTGCGACTTAATTGCCGCCAATATGAATCACAATTGTAACTAATTATCAACCTCTGACCCCCCTCTAGATTTTGAAATCTGACCCCGCTCCCCTCTCGAGAAAATTTTAAGCACTTTTTTACTATATTTTTTTTCAAAAACGTGAATTTTTAACACAAATTCATGTCTTCACACCCTTTTTATACCTAAATATCGCTTTTTATTCAATAAAATGTAGTATTATCTTATAAAAAAACTATTATTAAACATTTAATGGTTTGAAAGTATTTTGTTTTTGTAA
>JASAMX010033271.1:0-71996 GCA_030248175.1 Microlaimidae sp. YZB2_3
GCCGGGCCGGGGCCGGGGTGGAAATAAAGTGCCGGAGCAAGCCGGGGCCGGGGCCCCGGTCGATCCCTAGTATTACGGGTGTGCATTGCCGGGAATTTTCACTTTAGCCGGACCTTAGCTTAGACCGGAACTAAAGGTCAAAAAATCGTTAAGCATAGCTTTAGTATACTAAGCCCAAAAAAGGCTCACTCTCTTAGAAAGCTTAGCACACAATCAGTGCAAATTTCTATAAGCACGTCAATATTTTGCAGTAAAATTCGATTTCATTGCACATAATAAAAAAATTTAGACGTGAATTTCGTGCTTATGTTATAAAAATGGATTTATTAAAAAAGCGGGAAAATCTGCCTATTTATTTGAACTTCTGAAGTGTAGGCAGCCATATTTGAAGAATTTGTATCTTTACTGTGTTGCATGGTGAAATCATTTTATTTTGAAAGCTGGTCGCGTCGGGGTAATGTTAGAAAATCTCAAAACGTTTTTAATTTATGAAACGTAAATAAAATAGTATAAAATTCTACTTTAAAGTAATATATTTTGAGTTTTACCGAATTTATTAGAGAAAGTTTTTTGAATAATATTTTTAAAATTTTTTAAGCTTGGTTTTAAAAATATGTCCAAGCCAAAAACTCAGTATTTTATTATTTTGATAAACTTAATTTAACTAACTTAAATTTTGATAACTTAACTTAACATAAGCACTTAATTTATAAAAATGAATTTATTTTGTCTGCTAATTTACTCGTGCTAAGCAGCTAAATTAGCAGACCGGCATATTGTTAAGTTGAAAAATTATTAACAACAGAATTTAAAAAACGAACAAGAAAAAGTGTCTAACGTTTAGGTTTTTGAAAAAAAGGAGACAAGTGGGCTTAAACCACTAAAATTGAAAATTAAAAAAATATATAAAACTTGCCTTGAAATAAACGGCAATTAAAGAAAACTTTTTGTAAAATTTAAAATTTCCCTTATAATAAATCGTTAAAAATTGCGTTTTTTTAAGCAAAAAAAAAAGTTTTTTGGGCATAAAAATTTAAAAATTCCTACAAATGACACAAACGAAATGTATATTATCATTTATATGTCCAACCAAAGTTTTTTATACGGAAAATAGGTAAAATACAACATAAAAGCACAGGGGGAGAGGGAGAAGGGGGTTAGAACGTAAATTTTTATAAGTTTTGAGTTTGAACCTTAACCGCTTATTTTGTAGGTGTTAATCTCATAAATGGGTAGCTTCCGCATTTTAGTTTTAAATGCCTAAAATTACAAAAAAAATTACGGCCAATCTTATGTAGGTGGTAGATAATCAAAAAAAAGTTATTTTAGAGTTTTTATACCAGGATTCCTTAGATTTTAGAAAGGGGGCGTTTGAAGTAAATCCAATTTTTGGCAAGAAGGCTTTAGCAGAGCTAAAATCCTACCAGCTCCGCGCTCCTCTGTGCCTAACCACTTGGTAATGCAATTTTCGACATGGATGTATCCTTTTACTTTTTAAAACACATTTCAAATCACAAAAGGTATTCAGCAAAAAAATATTTGTATTCATGGCAATTAAGAGAGAAATGTATAAAACGGCTTTATTCTCAACGTTTCAACCCGGTAAAACACAGGCCTTCATCAGGAGTCTAAAAAATGTATAATGAATGAAAAGCACGCAAAAACACAAAATTTGAAAATCTAAAATTATGATTATATTATATGTCAAAATTACAATAAAAAAAGGAAATATTCAAATTTATATGAAAAGCACGCAGAAATACAAAAGTTTTGAAAAAAAATCTGAAACTATTTCAAAATTACAATAATAAATAAATATTTAAATGAATTTATAAATACTTATAGATAAAAACACTATTTATAACTTAAATTTTTCTAACAGAACCGTATAAATTTTAGGAACTAAACGCAACGGCACTGTTGAAGCGACAGAGCGGTCGTGACGGCCGCCGCGAAGAATAATTATAAAAAAAATAAAAAAAAACAACAATGGAAATGAACATTGTTTTTTGAATTAATTTTATTACGCGGCCTGAAGTCGGTGCAAAACACAGCTAGAGTGGCATTGAATGTCTTGATTTTGTTTTAATTTAAACGTAGCGAGCTGAGTCAGTTTATTTTATAATTTACATAGAAGAGCCAAAATCTTATACAAAATCTTTAATATTTATTCTATTATGAATATATTAATAAAAAAACATAGGTAAAACATATATTATGACTGAAAATATATTTTATGCTTTTTTAATATCTTTCTGTACAATAAATGACGTTTTCAGATATAAATTGGTATATTTTTATTTCTATTTTTTTACTTTAACCATTTCAAATATTTGAAAATGGATTTGAAATGAACTTCTGGCATTAATTCAACAACAGTCAGTGTTTAATTAATGTCGCTTCCTGGTGGCATTCGAGTTTAATTTACAAATTTCAGTAGAATGAACATTTAAAAAATCAGGATTACTCTTATTAGCAAAGATAAAGCACGCTTCTTTAAAACGAAAAGAAAAATAATTATTATCAAGCGCCAAAAATTTATTAAAACTAAAACTATGTCCTCTTTTTCTTGAGAGCAGGGACAGAGAAGACAGAGAGGAGTCATTAACATTACTATTAACTGCTCTTTAATGTTCAGAAAAACGTTTCTGTTTCAATTAGCAATCAGGTGTTTTAGAAACAAACTTTTTAAATAATATGTGCCCAAAAGTTGTAAAGCCAACGTTTTACCGCCGGTAAATTGACGATGTGTTTTTAATTTTTAATTTGACTGCTCGGTATTCTATTTGTAATGCCATGTTAAGCGCGTTCTTATCTGAATTTCATGCATTTTTATCGGATACAAAAATTCGTTTTACTTTTGAAATAGAATCTTTTTTTGAATCTCATTATGTTTTATCTTTTCTCGATTGTTTTATCAAACGTTTTGATGACAAGATTGAAATAGATGTATACCGAAAAACAACGCATTCCAATCGCTATATATCTAAATACTCCTTTATTCCTAATCAATATATATCATTAATTCTTAACATTTTAAAATTGCGAGCGCTTCGATATTGTACTAATTCAATCTGTCTTAAAAATGAATTCGACTTTCTTTTAGATATTTTCGTAAACAAACACGGTTATGATAAGAATTATGTGTCAAGATTTTTTGATTTAACTTATTTTAAATCCACTTGTCATTTACCGCCTAAACCTAAAACTAAATTGCCTTTAATTTCACTTCCATTTTTTGGCTCTTTTTCATATTAACTAAAAAGTATCCTAAACAACGCAGGTTTTCAAACCTATTTTTCTTCTCCTATGTCTTCGCGGTCACTTTTGTTTTACCAAACTGGCGAACGTCCAAAAACTCTTGACCAAAATAGTGTTGTATATTTAATTTCATGTAACAATTGCAGTGCTTTTTATATAGGTTTTACTACACGTACCTTTTCACAGCGTTTTTCTGAACATCAAAGAGCAGTTAATGTTAATAGTAATGTTAATGACTCCTCTCTGTCTTCTCTGTCCCTGCACTCAAAAAAAGAGGACATAGTTTTAGTTTTAATAAATTTTTGGCGCGTGATAATAATTATTTTTCTCTTCGTTTTAAAGAAGCGTTCTTTATCTTTGCTAATAAGAGTAATCCTGATTTTTTAAATGTTCATTCTACTGAAATTTGTAAATTAGTTCCTGAAATTTATACGGTTCTGTTAAAAAAATTTAAGTTATAAATAGTGTTTTTATCTATAAGTATTTATAAATTTATTTAAATATTTATTTATTATTGTAATTTTGAAATAATTTCAGATTTTTTTAAAACTTTTGTATTTTTGCGTGCTTTTCATATAATTTTTATTTTATTTTTAGACTCCTGATGAAAATCTGTGTTTTATCGGGTTGAAACGTCGAGAATATAGCGGTTTTATACATTTCTGTCTTTATTGCCATGAATACAAACACTTTCTTGCTTAATAAACATCAAGACAGCCCAAAAGGATTTCGTGATAATAAAATGTATTTAGTCATTTAGAGGGTGTACATTACATGGAGGAAAAATGGTACAGCTTACAGGTGGACCAAAGAGAGGTGCAAGGGAAAGGGTGTGAGGGCTTTTGTAACTAACTACTGATGCAAAAGTAAGTGCGCGAAATTGGATTGGTTTGACAAATAAAATTGGGGAACAAACAAGGAATCAAGATGATCAGAACAATCATTTAATCAAGATGCTCAAGACAGACAATCAATCCAGAACAATTTTAGTAGTTACAATAATAATTATAACATGCCCTTTCCTTTAATCCTTCAACAAGGTTGTTCTTAGTCATACCATAACCTTTTAAAAATTAAAAGAGAAAAGGTGACTTCAGATTTATAACCTTTTTTGGTTTATAGCTTATTATAAACCTTAAGAATTTCGTAAAACTGTTTTTCGACCTAAAATTTTTTGACTTATAGCTTATTATAAACCTTAAAAATTTCATAAAACTATTTTTCGACCTAAAATTACTGTTTTTTTTTCCTTATTTTTTTAAACCCAAATAAACATATTGGTAAAATTCACCCAATAAAAAGGATATGTTAAAATATTTTCTCGGTTTTAATCTTGCTCCCCTTAAATCTCGATTTAAACCCCTTTATTTGAGAGATTCACTTTTATGGAAACAAGTTCACAAAAATCCGGTATTGGTAAAAAAAATAAATCGATTTTCATAATTCTAAAAAAATCACGTACGTTTTGTATGTTTTTAGCAAATTACGAAAATTATTGGAATTAAATGTTCTAAAAATAAGAGAAGCAAGTTTTAAGCTTTTTTTGCAATAATTTCACAATTTTGAGAAAAACTTAAAGTTTCTGAGATATGCACCCCAAGATCTTTTATCAGTTTTTTTTGACAGAATTTCATTATCAATATAATAGTTAAATTTTGAACTTCTTGTTTTTGAGTCGATGTGTAGAACTTCACATTTACTTCCTTTTTTTTGAAAGCTGCCAGTTTTTTGACCATGCAGCAACTCTCAGTAAATCACTTTGAAGTTGAGCTGTTTTTTCTATTTCATTTTCAGAAGTGAAGCTTATATAAACTTTCACGTCATCTGCGAAAAGCTTAATTTTAGAATGCTGGATGCAATCGACGAGGTCATTAATGTAGATCAAAAACAAAAAAAGGACCAAGAACAGAGCCCTGTGGAACAGAACTGCTGACCTGGTACCAAGATGAAATTTCATTGTTGACTATTACTTTATAGTATCTGCCAACTAAAAACACTTCTATCTATTTAAAAATTTTCCACAGATACCATATTTTTTAAAGTTGTATAGTAGTTTTTGGTGTGAAACTGTGTTAAAAGCTTTAGCAAAATCTAAATATATTACATTAATATTTTTTTTATTATTTAAAAGTGACTTCCAATCATTTATAGTTTCTAGCAATTGAATTATGGTTGAACTTTTAGCTTTAAAGCCATGTTGGCACCTAGACAATATTTTTGAAAGAAAACTACAAATTCATCCTTAACTAGCCTTTCCATTAGTTTACAACAAAATAAGGTAAGAGATATTGGACGATAGTTTTCTTTTTTGGATTTTGATGCTTTTTTATGGAGCGGAATCACTAATGCAGTTTTCCAGTCAGTGGGTATGGGTAAAACACCTTGATTAAATGATGCTTAAAAGATTATTGACAAAGGCTAGCAATTAAACATGCTATTTTTTTTAAAAATAAGCTGGAAAACCATCTGGAGTTTTTGAAAGCTTGTTTGGAAGTTTTTTAATTGCATGTAAAACCTTTTTTTACAGGAAAAGACATATTTTCAAGTTTTCCAATTGGTTCTACGTTAAAATCTGGTAAAAGATTATTGTCTTCAGTAAAGACCGAGTTAAAAAATTTTGCAAAAGCTTCTGTTTTTTCTTTATCATTAATAGCATAAGTGCCGTCATCTTTTAGAATGGCTAGAATTATATCTTTATTTTTTATTTTATTATTGACATATTGATAAAAATTTTTAATGTTTCCAGAATTTAAAATTCTTTCCTCAAGACTAATATGATAGTTATTTACTAACAGCTTATACTCCTTACACAATAGTTTATATTCATTTTTTAAAGGATATTTTTTGCGATTTTGCCAAATTTTTTTCTTTTTCCTTATGTAAATTTTAAAAATTTTTAGGGTATTTTTTAGATTTCCGCGTTTTAATTTGTTTTTTAGTGGTACATGCCGTCGTATACCTTCAAAAAGTATATCCTTAAAACACGTCCAAATTTCTTTAAAAGTGTTACAAAAGAAGAATAGATAATCCCAATTCACAGCAACAGGAAAAAGACGTACGTAGCTTTTCATAATTACCGTTTGAAAAATCAGGTATCCAACTTATGTTATCGTTTTTAATACAATCACCAGTATCAGAAAAGACATCACAATTTATAGAGAAGCGAACAAAGCTATGGTCAGAAGACAAAAAGCCGGATAATTAAAAATTTCGTAAAAAATCTCACTATCGTTACTTAGCAAAAGATCTAGATAGTTGTTATTTCTTGTAGGCCCTGGAACTAACTGATTAAGACCTAACTCAGGAAAAAAAACCATTCCATTTTTTTTGATTATTTGTAGAACTTTGCCACCTGATTCCGAGCAAATTTAACGCCAAGAACAACTGTTGAACCACAAAAAGTCTTTATTAACTTACCGAGTAAATTAAAAAAAAAGTTGGTCTTCTTCAATAGTTGTTTGTGGCCTTCTGTAAAGACATAAAAACCTAATTTTTGATTGTCTATTTAAAAAAAGGTCAACTGCGAGAATTTCGATGTTATTGTATTTTTCGTTTAAACCAATTTGAACAACGTGTAAATCTTTTTTAAAAAGTAAACAAACGCCACCACCATTTTGATTTTTTCTATCAAATCCAAAAACAACATAATATCATACATGAAAAATCTAACAATAGTATGTTTTTGGGTTTTAAAGGCACATTTTGTTTTCCTTGTTTTTAATCATCAACATATGTTTAAGTGAATTCCCTAAGCTAGAGTGGAATAAAAAAGGCAAGAATTTATTTTTTTACATTTCTACTACTGAAATTTATTTTTGCAGAAGTTATTTTTTTTTCAAAGATTTTATCAAAAAAACTCAATTATTTTAATAAAGAGTCGATGAAAATAATCTAAATATAAAAATGACAGCAAAAAAAAACTGCAATTCGCTTTGTATTTTCGTACGAGTATATGTTTTAGAAAAAACAGTAATTAAATAACTTTTTGGCGTTCTCATTCCACTCATGATTGTTTAATATTAATTCTTTGGTTTCTTTAAAGGCAGGGTTTCGAAGCTCCAGAAATTCGGAGATAGCTTCAAACATTATCATTGTTTTTATTAAAAAGCGATGGTATAAACTGTGTGTAAAATAACCTTTATAAATTTCGTGTTTTAGTATGTTTTTTAAACTATTTACGTAGTTTTTTTTTATTATTAACTTGTATTATATTTAAAAGAAAAAAAGTTA
Source organism: Microlaimidae sp. YZB2_3 (assembly GCA_030248175.1). Taxonomy (NCBI): domain Eukaryota; kingdom Metazoa; phylum Nematoda; class Chromadorea; order Desmodorida; family Microlaimidae; species Microlaimidae sp. YZB2_3. Next base: position 7,492 of record JASAMX010033271.1, read on the forward strand.
TATATAATTAAAAACCAAGCGATTTTATGTAACGTTTAATTGTCTACACGTTCAAACGATTAAAATTTAATTCAGCTCAGCTCAGCTCATTTAGACTTAAAAATTTACATATTTGTGGCAAACGTCTTTTTTCTTAGCTCAGTACCCTCGTGTCCAGTACCCTCGTGTCCAGTACCCTCGTGTCCAGTACCCTCGTGTCCTAAAATCCATTAATTACACTGTTAAGTTTACAATAAAAAACTCAACATGAAAGACGTCTGTAACTATTATTGCATCGGATTTAAGTTTGTTTTTTTAAATATTATTTTTGGTGTTAATTTTACAGTTTTAAATTTGCTTTTGTACTGTATTGCAGTTTTATTTTTAAATGTAAATAGTCATCAAAAATGGTTAAATATCAAAAATACCTTGAAATCATATTCTAGCAATATAGTCTACTCTAGAAATTATATATATATATATATATGTGTGTGTGATCGAATCACGTTGTGATAATTTGTTGTTGATTGTAATTTGAAGTGATTGTGATAGATGTTTATTTTACTATAAAATAAACAATTTAAATTAAAAAAAAAACGTTTTGTATGCTGTTACCACAAGCTTTTTGGGGTATTCCATGAAAATATTAACGAAATAGGTTTGCGGAATTTTTTAAAAAAATGACATGTTAGATGCGCGCAGTTTTTGTGAAAAAAATTATTTTTGAAAAAAAAATTGTTTATAGTACGATATAACTTTTGAAACGCCTGGTATTCGTTACCAAGCGTTCATAACATAAACATATCATATACTTATTATATATGCTAGGTTTTTTTATTTGTTTTAAAGGTGTAGGTAATCTTCCAAAAATTTTTAGAGGGCGGATGACTTTTTAATTGTTTTTTAACATTTTTTATCAAAACCACAAAATATGAAAACTATTTAGAAAACATCATGACTGTTTTTTAATAAATAAATTTTCTGAAAAAAAAACAAGATTCAACACGCCATAAAAAAATTTAGCAAATCAATTTTGCTTAAATATTTCAGTTAGTACTCCGAAAGACTTCTGCATGCTAAACAGCATATCGAACGACGTTTTTTTATCTCTTACTACAATATAAAATAATTTTTCATTTCAACTGAAAACCAACTGTCTGAGCTATGTTCGCATATATGTCCTCTACAATGACTTGGCCCCGTTAGCGAAAATATAATGGCTTAAACTGAAAGCCTTGTCACCAGTGCACGAAATTTGTTTACAGACATAAATTATTTTACTAAATTATTTTATTAATAATAACCATTCAAATCACCCATTAATAACCACTCAAATCACGAGAATCTGATGTCACTTTATCAAACAAACTCGGTATTAAATCAAATAATCTAATTTGTTGATAAAGTGACGTCAGATTTTCGTAATTTGAATGGTTACTTAATGGGGGGCATTTTTTTTCCAACGAACAACTGTTGCAGCCACGTTGGGTTTCTGGTTAATTTTTCAATCAGTTAACTTAATAGTTAATTTACTAGTTTGAATTAAGCTTACTAGGAAAAATGTAGCATAAGGAAAAATACTTAAAGTTGTGTAAAATACCAAAAAAATGTAATCGTATGAATATTATCAGTATGTAGCTAAACAACAAAGCGTAGCCGTGGTAATTCTAATAAGTAATTAGTTAATTCCCAACATAGTGATTTTTTGGTATTCTCTAAAAACCAGATAAAAAGAGAAAGTATTATGATAAAATTTAGCTTGATTGAAAGGATTTGCCTAGATAGTTTAGAGAAACAGGTCTACAACCCATGATCTAAGTTGTTTTTGTATTTTATATGATAAATTTGTGATTTTATGGATTCTATTATAATAATAAAATTAAAATTTTAATCTAATTGCGTGTTTTTTAAAAATGCTGGTTTTTTGCCGTAAAAAATTTAAAACCAAAGGAGTTTTAAGCCCTAACTTAGATCCAAAAATTAAGAAATTGAAACTGAAAGTGTAAAATTACAAAAAAATATACTTAACCCTGAATCAAACCATTTTTTATTTTCGGCTAAGTTTCTTTTTTGCGGTTTCTATAAGGTCTGTTCAAAAACGATTGAGACTGACGACAAACCCTAAAATTTAACAATTTTATCTTAACAAATGTTGTTTATTAATGACACCATCACTACGGACGATACGATGAAAAAATACCAGGGTCTCAAAAAAAAAACTTTTTTATTATTCGGTAACAAAAGAGGCTCTTCAGTGTGCTGTTGAAACAATTTTTTTTATATTTCCTAAAAATTTGCAAGCGATTTGAACAGTGAATTTTTTAATGATGATTTAAATGCGGTAGATTTTTTCGGATTTTTTTACCATAATTTACTGACAACCCCTTTTTTTTTGGACACTTGGTGATTGTTGGGTGTTGGTCAAACATAAAAAAGTAAAACACCAATCATGTGCCGTTTTTTGTGCTTATTGGGGAATCAAAAGTTTTTTTGAGGTGAAACCCCGAGAGCTGGGGAGCCAAAAAAAAGCTTTTGTTTAAAACTTTTTTTCAAAACAGCTAAAAATCAAAACTTTATTATATAAAACGTCTACGTCTTTTAATATATCAATTGTAAAACCTATTATTAAGCTTTGAACAAGCTTTCAGAAACGGTGTATCCAAAATTTGGCCGCGTTCCAAACTTTTTTGGTAACAGCAACAACTCTTTAAATTAAAAACTTTTAAAAAAATAAACTTTAACACGTTATGAAAAACGCTTTTTTCCCAGTTACGACGTTGAAGGAATTTTATACTGACCATTGTGTTGTGTCACCTTCGCCGGGGTAAATTCTGCGTATCACCTAGGTCAGGTTTTACCTAAGTGGTATTACTGTATGCGTGATTGAAATTTGAATAATCGCTACCTTACATTGAATGCGCATCAGCTTTAACCATTTTAATTTGATAGCTCACTGAGCGTGGCGCGCAAAAAAAAAACGTGAGACAGAAAAAAAAGTAGTTGCTGCCCATACAGTCGCAGTACCCGAGCGCACATGTTTTGCACGCCAGGTAGGCTCTGCAAGCTAATTAAAATCATTAAAGCTGGTGCGCATTCAATGTAATCTCTAAATTTACTTTGTAATTTTTTGAACCGAGACAATTATTGTTACTTTGCAACTTAGAAAAATTATTGTAATCTAAACAAATAATTGTTACTTTTTAACCAATCAGGGAAGAGCGCGGAGCGCTCTTTCCCTTATATTAAACTAGCCTTGAAAAATGCTCTAAGAATAGAGCAGGAAAAAGGGGCGATTTTTCCCCGGGCGTATGTTTAGACAAAAAAGATGTGGACTAGGCTGAGATGGACATTATGTGGACTATAGGAAATTTGCGTTTGGTTTGGCCAGCTGCACACTAAATAAAAATTTCTACCATATGATAATGATTTGTTTATACATTGATCTAATCACACAGCATTGTTGCATGTTTTTTAGTTTGATGAAATGTCAATTTAAAAAATCATACTCACAGCAATCTTTGACAAGCGCGAAATCGCCACTTTTTCAATTAGAGGGTTATATTTGTATGTGTAAAAAACAACTATAAATTTGAAAAAGTGGCGATTTCGCGCTTGTCAAAGATTTCTGTGAGTATGATTTTTTAAATTGACATTTCATCAAACTAAAAAACATGCAACAATGCTGTGTGATTAGATCAATGTATAAACAAATCATTATCATATGGTAGAAATTTTTATTTAGTGTGCAGCTGGCCAAACCAAACGCAAATTTCCTATAGTCCACATAATGTCCATCTCAGCCTAGTCCAGATCTTTTCTGTCTAAACATACGCCCGGTGAAAAATCGCCCCTTTTTCCTGCTCTATTCTTAGAGCATTTTTCAAGGCTAGTCTACCACTTTTTTTGAATTAAATTAAAAAAAATAGCCTTATAAACTATAGTTTTAGCTGCGCAATGACATATGTTTATAACATTCCGTTGCTGAGATATACTTTTTGAAATAAAAAATAATAAGAAGACGAAGATGAATTTAAACTAAAAAATTTAACCACGTTGTTTAATTATAGTTAGTGCGGTGCAATTGCGCTCCAGACAAAGTTTACTTACGTTCTCTAAATATACTTGGCGCGATGCCGTGCGCCAAATAATAAGAAGATGATGAACATGAATTACAAAATTTTCTCACGTTCTCTAAGTATAGTTGGCGCGGTGCCGTGGGTTAAATTGCAGTATGGCACCCCGCACCACCGATGATTACCGGCGCGTGGCGCTACCGCGCCACCGACGCTTATTATTATTTGTTAATAAATAAAACTTTGAATTAATTTTGTCATCAGTAATGCAAGAATTAAAAAAAGTACTCTGTTGTTTTCCCCGTTTTCCGCGCGGTTGAAGCAGATGGCGCTGGGAACTGGTTCCATTTCTGCCACCAATTAAATCTGGTCTGCTTTTTTGTGCGGTTTCTATAAGGGGATGTTGGTTGTCTGCTCTGTACAATCTTTATTGTTGCCAAAGGCTGCTATTGTGCGGTTGGGAGTTTTTATTTGTCTATTTTTCAATTTTTTTATTTTGATCAATAAATCGATAACAAGGACCTAAATGAAAAAAGTGCTTCCTAAGAAAGTTGCGTAATTCCTTCTTCTTTCTAATGAGCCCATGTTTATTTTTGATCAATCAGTAACGAATGAGGAATATCGCTTTTAAGGATGGAGCGTTGGAATAATAATAATAAGAAGAAGAAGGTTCTGAATTTCAAAATTTACCCACGTTCTCTAATAATGGTTGGCGCGGCGCCACGGGGCTAAATCGCCCCGTGGCGCTCCCGCGCCACCCATGATGGGTTAAGTCACTGCGCGGTTAACCGTTGTTGATGGCGTCATCGAAATTAACAAAACCTTTAATAGTTTTTTAGCCAATTAAAAATCTAAACGTTCAAAGTTTGCATACGTAACCAGCGGCGTCCCACAGGGAAGCGTGTTAGGTCCTTTATTATTTCTTGTTTTTATTAATGATTTACCAGAGAGTTTAGGATCTGAAACAGATGTTAAACTGTTTGCGGACGACGCCAAAATTTATAGAGCTTACAGTTCTCTTTTAGAAAAATTCAATTTTCAAGAATCTCTGTATAATTTTAACAAATGGGCATCTGACTGGCAACTTAAGATTGCAATTCAGAAATGTAACGTTTTGTCGATTGGGGTGAACAATATAAAATCTGTTTATACCTTAGATAATGTTGAAATAGAAAATGTTTTTAGCGTCAGGGACCTAGGAATCACAATAACAAATGATTTGAAATTTTCAATGTATTGTTCAGAAATTTCTGCTAAAGCAATGAATAGGATTTGTGTATTATTTCGTGCTTTTAATTCGAAAGACATGGCATTATTGTCACAAGCTTATAAGACCTACATTCGTCCTCTACTTGAATTCGAATCTTATGTTTGGTTACCTTTTTTTAAAAAAGATATAGAATGTATAGAGCGTGTCCAAGAAAATTTTACCAAAAGACTTTATTATAGATGCTCTTTTCCTGCAGTAGACTATAAAACAAGACTTTCTGAACTAGGACTTCAAAGGCTTGAAACAAGACGCTTAATTACAGATCTAATATTATGTTATAAAATTATCAATGGGCTGGTTGATATAAAAACCACAAAATTTTTTAATATATCAGATTGTACTCGCACAAGAGGAAATGGTATTAAAATTATAGGCAAAAAATTTAGACTTGATATTACTAAATATTTTTTTGGTAACAGAGTAATACAGCATTGGAATTCTTTACCATCAGATATCGTTTTATCTAATTTACTAAATAAATTCAGAAAGCGGCTAAAAAATTATATATTGTAATAATCCATACTTTTTTATATTTCTTAGGATTTTTTACATTTTTTTTTATTTTTAAGTTTACTTCTTTTTAAATCGTATAAATTGTGTACATATTGTTTTGCTGAAGTTAAGCAACCTTTGCAACAACTATAGGAAATACTAACCGACTAATATTTAAACAAGTTTTGTATTGATACATGAATGTTATTTGATGATATAAATGTTTCGGTTTTTTTAAATATTGTACTTTATTGTTACATATATAGTAACGTGTACAATAAAAAATTTTCATTTCATTTCATTTCATTATTTGCTATTTTTAAATAACTAGAATAGGTTATTGGACAAGCCCAAGGAGAAGCTCAACTTATCAGCTAGATTTTCTCGTCAAACTTTTACAAAACAAGAAATTGTAAAATAATACAGACATGTACATTATCAGGGAAGAGCGCGGAGCGCTCTTTTTCTTATATTAAATGGGTTAAGTCACTGCGCGGTTAACCGTTGTTGATGGCGTCATCGAACTCAACAAAACCTTTAATAGTTTTTTAGCCAATTAAAAATCTACACATTTTACATAACTAAAATATTACCCATATTTTTCTGATATTAAAAACATCAAAACTTTTGCTAAACATACCTGAATTTCATACTAATAAGCTTAATTTGCTTAACTTTTTCTTTCTTTTTTTGGGGTCCCCCAAAAGTTTTTCCCTGTGGTAAATATTTGGAGCTGATTTTTTGCACGTAGATGCTAAATTGCCACCTCACCTGAATTTTATTCTCATATATGCTCTATTGCCCGTAGTTAAACCTCTGTTCATGTGAAAAACGACCAGTTTTTTTCTAAGTTACGCATTAGGTACTGGGGTACTTGTGTGACACTTTTTTTCCTTCCTGAATTACATATTAAGTAACTTCATTCAATAATACACATTCTCTTGTGGTATTTTTTTGGTTTAACTTATAATTCCTTACCTTTTTATAAAAACTACTAATTTTTAACTGGAAGAGCGAAAAATATCCTTACCACTAATTAGCAGCCACATAGGCAACAATAAAAATATTTAAAAAAATAAAATAATATAAATATTGGGTGACGTGTGAGCGCTGCAGGATACAATGTTTCAATAGACGAAATTTATCAAAATCGAAACAGAAAAAAGTCTTTTTTATATGGAATACTATGAAGCTATACAATTACTCCAAAAATTTAATGCGAGAAAAGACTGGTCTGGGTAACCTCATAAAATTGTATGGAACCTGGAAAAACCATTAACAATGATGTGGTTTTGTTGTTTAAAAATAAACCATCAATCCAGAAAAATCAAGCACAAAACAAAACTCCAACTAAAGCTAATTTCCAAAAAAGTGGTTAAATTAGGTCTATAACTACAAAAATTTAAACAGAAGAAAAACATACTATTTTATATGGTTCTTTCAGGTTCCATACAATTTTACGGAGTTACCCAGACTTAATTTTTGTATAGTATACTGCTTAAAATTACATTGAAGTTTTGGATATGAAAATAATTCTATTCATATCATGAGGAGACCATGACGTTTCTTTTAAAATGAGTAAATTTTTTAATGTTTTATATCTTTAGTGAATGACATTGAATTCAATGCATTAAAATGCGGAAATTCTAACAAAATACGAAACAAAGTTTCGAAAAAAAGCCTTATATTAAATGGAATAGTATAAAGCTACATAAATCTAAAAACTAAATGCCAGAAAAGACTGAAACAAGTCTCTTTAAAACCTGCAAATTAATAACAGATTTTGTGAAATTTTTAGAAAAACAAAACCGAATAAAAACAATACGTGTAAAAGCTTTAGTTTGCGTTTTTTAACCATTAATAAAACTTAATTCACATAAATTTCTCTCAAAGTGGACTAACTTTTACATGAGTTAACCAGCTGTAAATACCACAGTATTAGTTAAGTCACACGTCGTCAAAACGATACAAAAAAAGTATAACGCAAGCGTCACAGTAACCATAAAAAATTTCTGTCAAAATAAGTTATCGCATTGCGCATTAAATTTTGTAATTTATCATTATTTTCGTATAAAGCAAAACATACCGCCATATTACCGGCTTTTTAAAATCAAACATCAAGTTCTAAGTCCGAAAAACATTGAAAAATTCAGATTTAATATAAGGCGACATTTTCTTTAATGTTTCTATTTATTACATAAAACAAATTAGCTGTCAATGTATTTGTTAAATTAAAAGTCGCCTTATATTAAATCTGAATTTTTCAATGTTTTTCGGATTTAGAACTTGATGTTTGATATTAAAAAGCCGTTAATATGGCGGTATGTTTTGCTTTATACGAAAAATTTGATAAATTACAAAATTTAATGCGCAATGCACATTATTTTGACAGAAATTTTTCATGGTTACTGTGACGCTTCCGTTATACTTTTTTTTATTGTTTTGACGACGTGTGAGTTAACTAATACTGTGGTATTTACAGCTGGTTAACTCATGTCAAAGTTAACTCACTTTGAGATAAAATTATGTGAATTAGGTTTTATTAATGGTTAAAAAACGCAAACTAAAGCTTTTATACGCATTGTTTTTATTCGGTTTTGTTTATCTGAAAATTTCACAAAATCTGTTATTAATTTACAGGTTTTAAAGAGACCTGTTTCAGTCTTTTCTGGCATTTAGTTTTTAGACTTATGTAGCTTTATACTATTCCATTTAATATAAGGTTTTTTTTCCGAAACTTTGTTTCGTCTTTTGCTAGAATTACTTATTATTTTTAGTTTTTCAAAAATTACTTTGTTGAAAAATTGTAAAAATTATTTTCTCGGTTCAAAATTCCAAAAACAGGTTTTTGGAATTCTATTAAGTAAATTTAGAGAGTACAGCAGCAATTATTCAAATTCTAAACACGCATACAGTATTACGTACCATCTAGGTAAGAGCTGAAATAGGTGATACATAGAGTTAATAGTGGTGAATTTTACACTCCAGAATGGTTAGACTAAGATATCACAACCGTTTGACAAATGTTTCATCGTAGTAATAGGAAAAAGGCAATCATGAGATCGGGTTAATCCACTTAAGAAACTTTACTGCAGTTAACATACATACTTTAAAACAAGTTGAGGTTGTCGGGTTCCAAGTGCCGCTACCAGATTCGCAATCAGTTTTAGTGCATATAACCATAAATTTTGATAATATTACCAGTACAATAAAATAATAAAAATACTTCTTTAAAATTTTGTTTCCAAAGGTTTTCATGTTTTATTTTGTCGTTTCGTCAAAGTTTATTCTGATAATTAACGACACTTATTGATGAATCTTGCGTAAGAAATAATTTGCATACAATTTCATTTAATTTGCATGGGTCGCGCCCAGCTGATTGACGGTTGAGTATTTTTTTACTTAGTTTTCCAAACAAAAAATTAAGGTGTCTCCTGTTGTGAAAGAACTTTTAAAATTTCAATCTCGCTTACGTAAGATTCAAAGATTAGTAAAAAAATTTCTGAAGTGGAAAGTTTTAGCTTTGGTTTGTTATTATAACTGAAAATCTTTTGTTTTTAAATCTTCTGGGAGACAACAATAATAAAACATCACTTGTTTGTTCTTTGTTTGACTTTCAAAAATACCAAGGCAACATTAAAAAAGATTGATTTTAAGCAAAATCACAAGCTTGTTTTAAATTTGGTTACATATTTGTATACATATTGTTGGGTGGTCGGTATATATGTGTATAGCTGCGCACGAAAATCCATGGAACGTTTGTAGTAATTTTATAAAAATGCTTAAAGAATAGATCTGAAAAAAGGTGCAATTTTATCCAGGGCGTATGTTTAGATGTTTGATGAGAAGGACTGATTAAAGATGTTCCTATGCGGGTAGGGATCGACCGGGAAAAGATTTTTGTTGATGCCAGGGCCGGGGCCGGGGTCGGGCCAGACTAAAAATTTAGCGGAATTAGTATTTTGGTCATTTATTTCAAAAAAATTAATTTTTTACTGTAATTTATTTGTTTTAGGAAGTCAATAGTCACATTTTAGAATATATTCACTTATTGTAAATAGTTTATCAAGGCAAAACAAAAAAATATTTCAATATTTTGACGTTTTTTAAACCTTAAATTATTATTTTATTTACATAGAGATAGTATATATTTTTACGTTAGTATTAGCAATATATTCAATTTTAAAACAATATTATACTTAATCTCTCTAACCATTCTTATTAGTTTTAAAGAATGCTCTACAAATAGAGCAGGAGTTAGAGCACTTCTAACGGGAAGTATGTTTTGATTAGAAAAGCAAAACGTGTTAAAGGAATTATAATTAAAATTGGATACCAATATAAAAAAAACTAATAAAAATTTTTGACAGCGGAATTTTGTCATATTACGAAATGTCTTTATATTCATAAATCGAATATGTTGATATTTGGCGAAATTTAACCCTAAGTTTAAATAATTTTAATCTTGAAGAATTTTATTTTGAAGAAGGTTTTTTTTTCAAACTTCAATTACAATCCTCTACTCAACATTTTTCGGTCTAAACATACAAGAGAGGTTAAAACGCACCTTTTTGTTTTAATTGTTAGATCATTTTTTACCGCTTTATTAAACTTTTTTTATATTAAAAAACTTTTTTTAAATTGTAAAACGTAAAATAATTATATTACAAATACAGGCGACTACGTTCACTTTCTAACTTGTTTCAAATTGCTAGTTGTAGTCATTTTGATTTGTGTGCGGAACTTTGCTTAGGCTTAGAGGTTTTGCTTAGGCTTAGACTTAGCTTTTGCTTAGACTTAGGTTTCACTGAGGTTTAGGCTTTGGGGCTTGAGTTTTGCTCAGAATTAAGTTTTGCTAAGGCTTAGCTTAAACTTGGCTTAAATTTTGCTTAAGCTTAGCTTAGGTATTGCTTAGGCTTAGATTAGTCGCTAATTTTCTTTACCGTTTTTGGGGTAGGTTTTGACCCCTCTTGAACCGGGTACTCGGTAAAACTTTTTACCCGGTAGAACCGGGTACTAAAGAAACACCTGACGCAACTTAATAATAATTGGTTACATTATCTCTGACAACTTTTTTATTATTTTTATTTTCGCTCGTTCATTCTTTGTTTCTTCCCGACGGCGAGCGGTTGCGCCTTTAATTTCCCCCTGATTGATTTTAACTTTAATTGATTTTTTAAACAAATTTTATTCCAAAATTTTTTTTATACACAAACAGTTTATGAACAATCACGACGGTTAATTCAATGTACACAAAAGTCTTGAAAAAAAATTGAAAGTAATTGGTATATGACGTTGGTGAACTGAAAAAATGAGCATAGAAAGTTTAGAAAACCAACTATTTTGCTCTTTTTTTCAACATTTTTATAATACAAGCGGTTGTCTATAGTTTTTTTACTCATGTTTTTTTAGTTAACCACCGTTATATACGAATTATTTCCATTTCTTCTTGAGATCTTTGTGTACATTGAATTAATAGTCGTGATTGTTCATACTATTTTTTGTTTAAAAAAATTTACATTTGGTGTATTTTAGGCGGTATAAAAATACTGGATTGGCTCAAAAAAGTGTACTGACTCCGCAGGTTTTTTCCGCCAAAACAAGCGGACCTAGTCCGAATAAAATCAAAATTTCTGATCAAAATTTTATGAATGCCTGTTTATTTTTTTTTCTAATGATCAGATAACAGAATTAATATCATACTAAGCATAGTTTATGCATAGTTTAATTCTTCTGTTTTCATCATTTCATTGTGTTTATTTTTTCTCTTTTTCTATTTTTTTCTTTTTTTTTTCATCAACAACATCAAATCTGCGACTTAATTGCCGCCAATATGAATCATAATTGTAACTAATTATCAATGAACATAGCTATCTGATATGACTTTAAAGGCTTAAAAAGAGCGCTTATTTAAGTCAGTTCCAAAACTCTTCTTGAATGCATCCAAAGAATCGACAGTTACTTGAGATGGGAGTAGATTGTTCCAAGGTGTAACAACCCTATTTGCAAAAGAAAATTTCCTTGCATTAATTCAGCAGTCTTCCATTGCCAATTTAAATGGATGACCACGGGTGGGCTGCAGGTTAAACTTAAAAAAATCATTGGCTTGCAAATTGTTTAAGCAATGTATAATTTTAAAGCACTCATATAAATCAATTTTGTCTCTTTGATCCTTTAATCTTTCTAAACCTAGGTAATTCAGTCTATGTTCATAACCAACAGGTAACAACTTGCATTTATAAAACAAACGTCTAGTGAAATTTTGTTGCACTTTTTCCAAAATGTTTATATCCTTTTGTAAATAAGGGTTCCAAACTGCACTAGCATACTCCAGAATTGGTCTAACATAGGACTTATATGCTCTGAGAAAATTATTTCTAGAGTTTGAGTTGAATGTTCTAAAAATTAGTGATGTCACTCTCATAGCTTTTTTTGCTGTGATTTTACAGTGTTTAGAGAATTTCAGATCATGGGATATATAAACACCTAGGTCACGCACCAATTCTGTAGTTGCAAGTACGTTATTACCAAGCTTATATTTACAAATTAACTCTTTGCTATGATTTCGAATATGAAGAACTTCACATTTGTGATTAGATAACTGCAGTTGCCAGTCTTGTGACCAGGTGTGTATTCTATCTAAATCTTGCTGAAGTCTCAAGGTTTGAATGTGGTAATCTTTAGATGAAGATTTTACAAACAACTTTATATCATCCCGGTTTGCCCCGGTTCATTTGTCAGCTAAATAGCCAGGGCCAAGGCCGGGCCCGGGGCGAAGGTAGAGAAAATTACGTTTACCGGGGCCGGTGCCGAGGTGGAAAAAAGTGCCGGGGCAGGCCGGGCCCGGAGCCGGGGCTTTGGCTTCGTTAATCTCTGTATGCGGGCAATCAAAAATTAGCATCTACCCTGTGTAGCTCATTGAATAAAAAATTTGGACTACATCATATTATAATGATTTTTTACATTCAATAAACCAATTACAAACCTATAATTGTAGTTCTTCTATAGTCAGACGAAATGAAAATTAAAAAAACCTACCCAAAATAATTTTTGACAATCGCGAAATCGATATTTTAAGTTAATAACTAAATCGCTATGCACATCTTATTCCCCTTTTTTAAAATCTAGCTTTATACTGCTCGTGCAGTTGTAGTTATTTTATAGTCTTGCAGCAGTCTTTGAAAATTAAAAATCGCTATTATTTGAATTAAAAATCGCCACGAAGGTTGTGTTTTTTGTGTAAGAAACGATTAAAAATTAAAAAAAAGAACTTTTGGCGATTGTTAAAGATCGCTGCAACATGATTTTTTTTTCAATTTACACTTAATTAGAAAAAAGAAGATTTACAATTGCATGTTAATTAATTGGTTTACCGTATAAAAAGGACTAATATGTGTTCTAAATTTTAATCCAGCAATAAATTTACAAACCAGGTACTGTGGCGCAGTGGCAGATTTTACGTCTTGCATACTGAAGGTCCCTGGATCGAGTCCCCGCTGAGACACACTGCATTGTGATATTATTCTTTGTTAATATTGTTATCTGTAATATTTGGTTGCTCAATTAGTGCTGAGTAACATCGGCCTTGCGTATCCTGCTTTATGCGAAATAAAACTTTTTTTTTAATTTCCTACGTTCACGTCCACTCCAAGCTAATTCAATTCAATTTAATTCAATTCTATTCAATATACTTCTTTTTGGTTTAAACATACAATAATCAAAACAAAGAAAACACATACAATATACCAAACAAAAATATTATCTATCTGTTTAACTTCAAAATTATTTTAATTCTCATCTTTAATTATGTTATTCCATAGCATTCATGGCCGTAGTCAGAGGGAGGCAATAAAGGAACGTTTCCCTCTGTCGTTTTCTAGCAAGCACTTGATAAAATGCATTTTTGGCCGAATTACCCGCAGTTCTTTTCTGTCGCAAAATCCTGGCTACGGCCAAGCAATATTACACGAAGGTAGGGTAGCTGACTAAATTTCTGCCACGTTTTTTTATTTTTTTGGATAGGTTTTTCTGGGTCTTCTAATCGAGCTAAGATTTGGTCTAAAAATCATACGACAGCAATTTTGATATTCTTGTGCAAAGAATAATAATTTCTGTTACACTTAAAAATCAGTGGATTTTTAAACTTTTTTTATAGTGGCCGAAATTGACATTAACTTCGGCCACCCAGAAAAAACTGGCTATAATTATTGCTAAAACGAACAATAAAAATTTTTAAATGTTGAAAATTTATGCTCAGGGATTGTTCATGGTACATGTAACTTAATTTTTTCCCATGTGCAAACTTTTCTAGTTATTAGCAACACTTTAAATAATCATGTCAAAACCTTAAAAAACACAAGTTTTAAAAACCTGTTTTTTTGCTGAATTTTTTTTTGGCGTTAAAAAATTTTTCAACATAAAATGGCTTTTGTTACAACCACCCAATTTCGAAGAAACCGGTTTTAATTATATTCTACGCTATGGAGTTTGTTTATATTTGTAATCTAAAAACAATAAAAAAACAAAACAAAATTCACCTTAATTTCGGCCACCTTTTAGGTTTAAAAAAAACAACAAAAACAAAAGCCTAAAACTAAAAAAAGATTACATAAGCCAAAATTATGAACTTTAAGGATAAACAAGACGTCACAAAAGTTAAGGAGGAGTACAACTTCATTTATATCGCACTGCATCCCTCCGCCAAGAAAATAACCTGACTTTTTTTAACTGAATTTCAATAATCTTTGAGAAATTTCCACCGGTCTATTGATAATTTAAACCTATTTAATTGAAAGTTTGATTACCTCAACCCACACAGATGTTCACTACGTAATTCTTAGAACTGCATTTTTCCGCCAAGAGAAATAACCTGATATTTTTATTGTGTTTTAATTTACTTTACACAATTTTCTAAAGCATTGGTCCTCTATATCGTGGTAAGTGGTGGGTTCAGCGGGGAAACCCCATTGACATTTTGGTATTTACTATATTCAATATAAGACTGCATCTCTCCGCCAAGAAAGTCACTTCTCTTTTTTAATGTTTTTCAATATTATTCTTGAGAAATTCCTTCCGGTCTATTTATAAATCAAGCTAACCTAATAAATTATGGGTCATGTAACCCCAACCGCACACATTATCGTGCAAATCGTGTTAAACAGTTTCTTTCACCTGAATTTCAAGGTGGCCGAAAATGGACGATTCTTAAATTGCCCAGTTATTTAAACACATTGGAAGGTGCTCTCGAAGAAAATAAAAAAAGATGAAAATTAACAATTTAGAAGTTATTTTAAGGTTATATATTGGTTTGTTTTAAATTTGATGCAGTTTAAGCACAAAGCAAAAATCCTGAAAATCACAAAAATGCAAATGTTTGTATGAAAATGTTGATAATGCAGAATAAAGCGAATAAAAAACTTTGCGAAAACACTTTATTCATCATTCATGCAGTTACTTTGGTACTAGTTCTTTTATTAAAAAAAAACAATTTTCTAACACCTTTAATTGGTGACCGAAATTAAGGCTTAGTTGAAATTAAGTCAGATACCATTCTGTTCTAGTGAAGATTTTAAATAACTGTGATGTTTTGTTGAAAAACCAAAATTTATTAAGTATTAGCTGATACGTTAAAAACGTTAACACAATACAACATATCACCGTGCATAAACTAAGAAATTTCGTGAAAAATAAGTTTAAAGATGTACTTAGAAAATCCATGTGTATTTTATAAAAAATAAAGTGAATTATAAACGTTGTTTTTTACAGACAACTATTCCGTTAAATATAAAATTCTACTTAACACTTTTAAGCAAACGGTAAGGATTTAATAAATTTACAACTTTATATTTTTTAAAAAGAAACGTTTCAAATTGTTTAAAAATTGCCAAAAATATTAACAAATAATGTAAAATTTTATTTAAAAAAAGATTTTCGTATTTATCACAATTTTTTGTGTTAAAAATATTTATAGAAAAGTTAAACTTATGGTCGAAGACTTTGCAAACGAAAAAACTTGAAAAATGTGTGACTTATTAATTAAAAAGTGAAAAAAAGTTTTTTTCATTTTTTGTATTTGTAAACATAAATTATTGCATGTAATAATTTTTTTTTGATTATATCAATTTTTGTTACTGAGCAACATAAGTTTTGTAAAAAACAATTAAAAAACTGTTTTTGTGAAAATGATTTATTGTAAAAGTTTGTCTAAGAACTGCACCAGATTCACGAAACAAATAAAAAACAGTGAGTTTTATTTATGAAAAAAATATTAATTTTTTTAGCAATTTTTTTAATCAGAGGTAAATGTGATTTCATATAAACTGCCGTTCTAATGGAATTTTATTTAAAAAATACTATCATCAAAAATATAATATTTTTGCTATCATTTTAATTATGAATCATATTCGTTAATCCCATTTGTATGCGGAATTGAGATTAAAGATATGTCATAGCTGAGTCGGATCATTAAGACAACCATAATCATAACGAATTTTTAAAAAATTACCAATTTAAACAGTATGATAAAAAAAATTGTTCTTATAAAAGCATGTTATTATGAAAAACAACGAAAATTAAACTTAAAATTTAAATTTGCATTATTCCTGCATTTTTCATTTTTTTAAATGTTGATTATTGTTGAGCAATGCATAACATAATTCAAATAATCGAGTTCCTTATAAAAAAACAAAATATAATATCATGAAAAATATATAATATAAATATGTTGTCCAATATAAATATGTCCCTGTTATTTTTTTAATTTTAACCGATTTATGACATTTTCCAGACTGTAAGCTTTGCAATGATACCTCATTTAGCCCAATCCGTTTAGTGGTTGAGGAGAAGGGTCTACCGATTTGGTGAAAATATGTTGTCCAGCATAAAGATGTCCATGTTCATTTTTCCAAAAACATGATATTCTGGCTTCACATTGGCGAATAACTTTTACCAATAAGTTTGAGCCGATTTGAAGATAAAATATTTTTCAACTTTAAAAGTCCATAGGTCTCTGTTTTTGTGAAAATGTGTTGTTCAACCAAAAGATGTTCATGCATTTTTTTTTAAATTTCAACCCTTTTATGACATTCCCCTGTCTGTAAGCTTTGCAATGATATCTCAATTAGCCCAATCCTTTTGCTGGTTGGGGAGGAAGGTCATTCCTCTTTTTAGTGAAAAAACGTTGTCCAGCATTAAGATGTCCATGTTAATCTTACCAAAAAACATGACATTCTTTACATGGTTTTACATTGGATAATTACTATTATCTATAAGTTCGAGCCAATTCAAAGACAAAAAATTTTCACTTTTCTTGTGAAAATGTTTTGTCCAGGCTAAAGATGTCCATGCAATTTTTTTTCTAAATTTCAACCTCTTTATGACATTTTCTGGACCGTAAGCTTTGCAATGACATCTCATTTAGCCCAATCCCTTCTGTGGTTGGTGAGCGAGGTAATTCCCTTCTTTAATAAAAAAATGTTGTCCAGTATAAAGATGCCCATGTTCATTTTTTCAAAAATTATAATATTCTGGCTTTACATTGCCTAATTATTCTTTCCAATAAGTTTGAGCCAATTCTGAGTCAAAAAATTTTTTAAGTTCCAAAATCCATAGAGTCCTTTTGGTGAAAACGCGTTGTCTAGTATAAAGATGTCCATTAAGTTGTTTCAAAATTTCAACCCCCTAACGACATTCCTTGGGGTATAAGCTTTCCAACGATACCTCATTCACCTTAATCCATTGGGTGGTTAGGGAGGAGTTAAGGCCGGTTCACACCGGGATGACAGTGGATAGTGGATAATTGATATTGGATAGTTGATAGTGGATAGTTGATAGTGGATAGTACGTTCACACCGGAATTGTCTCGGATAGCGGATAGTGGATAGTTGATAGTGGATAGTGGATAACCGTTCACACCGGAGTAAAATAACCTCTGATAGTTGATAGTGGATAGTTGATTGTGGATAGAAGGTTCACACCGGAATTGCCTCGGATAGTGGATAGTTGATAGTTGATAGTGGATAGCGGATAACCGTTCACACCGGAGTAAAATAACCTCTGATAGTTGATAGACGATAGTTGATAGTGGATAACCGTTCACACCGGAATTACCTCGGATAGCGGATAGTGGATAGTTGATAGTGGATAGTGAATAGTGGATAAGGCGAGTTGCTGCATGCAACAACTTTGTACTGCTGGCAAGCCAAATTAAAGATATTTTTTCTTTTGTTTTTTGCTTAAATCGTGCTTTTTTCTTGATTTTACAAAAATATTTTTATAAATTTCGATTGTTTAAAGTAAAATATTTTTTGAAGTATTTTCTGAAATTGTTTTTTGTTTTGAAATTCAGTTGATTTCATAAAAACCAATGGTTTTAAAAAAGGTAACGAAAATCTACAAGGTACTTCTTTAATTTATGTATTGGGTAGGGGTTAAAAATCTATATATAAATAGGCGTAATGTCTGTTTCTGTGTCAGTGTGTGTGTGTGTGTGTGTGTGTGTGTGTGTGTGTGTGTGTGTGTGTGTGTGTGTGTGTGTGTGTGTGTGTGTGTGTGTGTGTGTGTGTGTGTGTGTGTGTGTGTGTGTGTTTGCGTGTGCGTTTGCGTGTGCGTTTGCGTGTGCGTTTGCGTGTGCGTTTGCGTGTGCGTTTGCGTGTGTTGTGCGTGTGAGTGTGTGCGCGCGCGCGCGCGTGTGTGTGTGTGTGTATGTGTGTGTGTGTGTGTGTGTGTGTGTTGTCAGTGTGTTCCCTAATTCCTCCCTAACCACTTAACGGATTAAGGTGAATAAGGTATCGTTAGAAAGCTTATACCCTAGGGAATGTTGTAAAAGGGTTGAAATTTTGAAAGAACTTACATGGACATCTTTAATCTAAACAAATTGTTTTCACCAAAGGGATTTCGGTATTGTTTTTGGATCCATACCAAAATGGATTTTGGAACTTTAAAAATTTTTTATCCAGGAATTGGCTTAAACCTATTAGTAAGAATAATTTGCCAATGTAAAACCAGATTATCATGTTTTTTGGAAAAAATGAACATGGACATCTTTATACTGGACAACGTTTTTTTACTAAAGAAGGGAATTACCGTGCTCACCAACCACAAATGGGATTGGGCTAAATGAGATATCATTGAAAAGCCTACGGTTCGGAGAATGTCATAAAAGGGTTGAAATTTAGAAAAAAATTTTATGAACATTTTTAGCCTGGGCAACACATTTTCACAAAAAGGGAAACCTATGGATTTTGAAAATCAAAAATTTTTTTGTCTTGGAATTGGTTCGAACTTATTAATAAGAGTAATTAACCAATGTAAAACCAAAACGTTGTGTTTTTTTAGTAAGATTAACATGGACATCTTAATGCTGGACAAAGTTTTTTCACTATAAAGAGGAACGACCTTCCTCCCCAACCAGAAAGAAAATTGGGCTAAATGAGATATCTAAAAGAATATCATGTTTTTTGGAAAAAATGAACATGAACATCTTTCTGTTGGACAACGTTTTTTTACTAAAGAAGGGAATTACCGTGCTCACCAACCACAGATGGGATTGGGCTAAATGAGATATCATTGAAAATCCTACGGTTCGGAGAATGTCATAAAAGGGTTGAATTTTTAAAAAAATAAATAACAAGGACATCTTTATGCTGGACAACGCATTTTCACTAAAACGCAGGACCCTTTTCCTCAACCACAAAACGTATTGGGCTAAATGAGGCATCATTGCAAAGTTTACAGTCTGGAGAATGTCATAAATGGGTTAAAATTTTGAAAAAAATAACATGGACATCTTTATATTGGACAACATATTTTTACCAAAGATGAAAAACCTTCCTCATCAACCACAGAAAAAATTAGGATAAATGAGATATTATGGGAAACCTTATAGTTCAGGGAGCATCATAAGATGGTTGAAATTAGTAAAAAATTAACACGGACATCTTTATCCTGGACCACATTTTTTCACCAAAAGAGGGAAATACCGTTCTCCCTGACTAAAATTGGAGTGGGTAATTGAGGTATCACTGTAAAGCTTACAGTGACGGGAATGGCATACAAGGGTTGAATTTAAAAAAATATATTAGTAAATGAATATAAAAAATGCGGGAAAATTTATTTGTCAGCCGTATGGCTGACACGGGCTACTTGTATATTTAATTAGTATTTAAATACTAAATAAATACTACTTTTTAGGGGTAAGTATTTATTTAAAAGTATCGATACTTTTTTAAAGGTTCGGTATTTTATTTGTATTGTATTCAATTTTTTTAAAAGTATCAAATATTTTGGAGTATTCGAATACTAAAATATTTATAAAATACTAATAAAATACTGTTTTTTTGCTAACTTAATAAAACAGGTTCTCTCACTCGAAAAATTTGCACTCAGATTATTTTGTTAATAAAAATATACGACAGAATATGTCGAAATGATACGTTGGCTGAGTGTGCGTTAAAAATTGCAATTATTCTGGAGGTCAGGAGCTGCGGAGCTCCGATTTTTTTCGTACTAATTTCATGAATGATTAAGAAGGGATGCAATATATTATTTTGTCAAAAATTTTTTTGCAAATTAAATTTTTTCCAAAACTTATTTTAATCAGTAAAAACAGTCCTACAAATAGAAATAGAGTAATTTAAAATGCATTTCAAGCTAAAGCCTCAAACTGCTTATTTAAAGGGGGAGCATTGGAGCTACGGAGCTTCCTTCGCTCTTAATAGCCGGAGCTCCGGAGCTTTATATTGGAAGGTAGGAACATCACTAATAATCATTTTAAAAAATTAACTTAGAATTAAAAATTTAAAACTTAAAATTAAAAAGAAGACGAGATGTAGAAGACGAGATGTTGAAAGACGAGATGTAGAAGACGAAATTTCCGGGAACCATTAGAAACTGCAAAAGAATTAAAGAGAATTAAATGATTTATTTTACAAATTAAATATATAAAATACGTAAAATAACAGCAAAATGTAATAATTTGAAATGTATGTTAAATTTTGAAATTCAGAATTACAAAAACATGTATTTATAACATGAAATCATATAATTTCGTTTGTTTCTATAAAAACAAGTAGCCCGTGTCAGCCTTAGGGCTGACAAATATTAGTAATAGCAACAATTAGCAGCAGAAAAAACTTAACTTTTAAAATTTAAAGGCCTCCTTCGGTAAAAATGAATTGTCCAGATTAAAAACGTCCGTGTTATTTTTTTAAACTCAGATTCATATGCTAATTTTATCAAAATTCAATCCTTTTATTGAAAATAATTATTTTATTAAATCCCTGAATTGTAAGCTTTGCAATCGTATCTCACTAAATTCACTTCGTTTAGTAGTTACCAAGGATGATCCCTTTCGCCTTTTTTGGTAAAAACGATTTGTCAAGCATACAGATTTCCATAATATTTTTTTATAAAAGTTTTAACCCCCTTATGAGACTCTCTGAACTGTAAACTTAAGCTGTAAGCTGTAAACTGTAAGCTGAGCTGAAATCGTTGCTATTGATAAAAGTTAAATAATAATTCAAAAATTACACTAATTGGTTTTTATAGAAAACCGTAAACTATCAAAATAAATGAGTTTGTTATTTTTGAAATATTACGTGAAATTACAGAAAATTTTTAAAGTTCTGTTATTATTACGGTCAACTTCGATTTACCAGGTTGTGACTGGTATAATTTTTAGTTGAAATCTAATAATTAAAATGAAGAAGATGCATAAATTTTTTGACGAACTTGCGTTAACTAAATATTTCAAGAAACCTACTAGGATCAATAACTTTTTAGATCTACTTTTGACCAACGATACTGAATTTTTGCAATACATAAAAATTTTGCCAAGTTTCCATTTACCTAATCAAAATATTATTAAATTTTTAATCAATTGTGACCTTTTTAAATCTCATCTAAAACTATGGTTTAAGTTTGTTCCAGATTTTTCCAATGCTGATTACGAAATGTTGTTTCTTTTTTTTGTCGGCAATCGACTGGGATCATCTTTTTTCAAACTGTTCAAGGATTGAAGAATTATGGCAGTGTTTTAAAAATATAATTGGCGAGGGAATAAAAAATCATGTACCTTTTAAGTAATCAAAACTAACTTACAAAGTTATATAATATCCATCCAAATTTAAAAAGCTACAAAACAAAAAAAGTTTGGCGGTAATATAAGATAGGCCTTAAACAGATTTAATTTAATTGGTCCGTTCATGTCTCGAGCTTCAGTACAAACTTACGAGGTCAGCAGTCACCAGTGAACTGTCAACTTGTATTTTTAAAAAAATTGCATTTTTGTTCCAAATTAAGCAATTTTATAAATAATTGGTAAACTATGGGAGTTAAACAGTTTAATATTAAACTGTTTTTGCTAAAAAAAATTTATTGGATTTATTTTTAAATGGACTATTTAATTTTTCAAATCATTAAGAAAAATAGATTGTATATGTTTTATTTGTTGTAGCTAAATATTTCCGTAACAACAATTTATGGGGAAAAATTTCCATCGCAGAAGAATTATTCTCGAGGGAAAATATCCGCGACAAAATTTTTCCCGCTTTTTTCGTTTTTCTCATATAACTGCAAGCGCTGGCAAATTAGTACACAATCACAAACATTCTTGGAAACAAAAATTTTTTTTGGTTTTGTCTAAAATTGTTTGTAATAAGTAAATAATATATCTTAAAATAAAGATTTGAACGAAATTTTTGATTTTCTTCGTAAGTTAATTTTTTAAAATGATTATTAGTGATGTACCTACCTTCCAATATAAAGCTCCGGAGCTCCGGCCATTTAAAACGAAGGAAGATCCGGAGCTCCAATGCTCCTCCTTTTAAATAAGCAATTTGAGGCTTTAGCTTGAAATGCATTTTAAATTACTCTGTTTCCATTCGTAGGACTGTTTTCACTGATTAAAATTAGTTTTGGAAAAAATTTAATTTGCAAAAAAATTTTGACAAAATAATATATTGCATCCCTTCTTAATCATTCATGAAATTAGTACGAAAAAATCGGAGCTCCGCAGCTCCTGACCTCCGGAATAATTACAATTTTTAACGCACAGTCAGCTAACGTATCATTTCGTCTTATTCTGTCGTATATTTTTATTTACAAAATAATCTGAGTGCTAATTTTTCGAGTGAGAGAACCTGTTTTATTAAGTTTGCAAAAAAACAGTATTTTATTAGTATTTTATAAGTATTTTAATATTCGAATACTCCAAAATATTTGATACTTTTAAAAAAATTGAATATAATACAAAGAAAATACCGACCTTTTAAAAAAAGTATCGATACATTTAAATAAATACTTACCCTTAAAAGTAGTATTTATTTTGTATTTAAATACTAATTAAATATACAAGTAGCCCGTGTCAGCCATACAACTGACAAATAAATTTTTCCACATTTTTTATATTCATATACTAATATTTTTTTTTTTTAAATTCAACCCTTGTATGCCATTCCCGTCACTTTAAGCTTTACAGTGACACCTCAATTACCCACTCTAATTTTAGTCGGGGAGAAGGGTCTTTCCCTCTTTTGGTGAAAAAATGTTGTCCAGCATAAAGATGTCCGTGTTAAATTTTTACTAATTTCAACCACATTATGATGCTCCCTGAAATATAAGGTTTCCCATAATATCTCATTTATCCTAATTTTTTTCTGTGGTTGAAGAGAAAGATTTTTCAATCTTTGGTAAAAATATGTTGTCCAATATAAAGATGTCCATGTTATTTTTTTTTAATTTTAACCCATTTGTGACATTCATCAGATTGTAAACTTTGCAATAATACCTCATTTAGCCCAATACGTTTTGTGGTTGAGGATAAGGGTCCTGCCTTTTGATGAAAATGCGTTGTCCAGCATAAAGTGTCCTTGTTATTTATTTTGTTGAAAAATTCAACCCTTTTATGACATTCTCCGGACCGTAGGCTTTTCAATGATATCTCATTTAGCACAATCCTTATTGTGGTTGGTGAGCACGGTAATTCCCTTCTTTAGTAAAAAAAACGTTGTCCAGCAGAGATATGTTCATATTCATTTTTTCCAAAACACATGATATTCTGGCTTTACATTGGCAAATTACTCTTACCAATACGTTTGAACCAATTCGAAGGAGGATGGATTATGTGAAAATGTGTTGTCCAATCAATTGTGTGAAAATGTGTTGTCCAACCAACCATAAGGAACCAATTTTGTGAAAATGTGTTGTCCAACCAAAAGATGTCCATGTAATGTTTTTTCTAATTTCAACGCCTTAATGACATTCCCCAGCCTGTAAGCTTTGCAATGATATCTCATTTAGCCCAATTTTCTTTCTGGTTGGGGAGGAAGGTCGTTCCTCTTTATAGTGAAAAAACTTTGTCCAGCATTAGGATGTCCATGTTAATCTTACTAAAAAAACACAATATTTTGGTTTTACATTGGTTAATTATTCTTATCAATAAGTTCGAGCCAATTCAAAGACAAAAAATTTTTCGATTTTCAAAATCCATAGGTATCCATCCATATTCAATCCCTTTTTGTGAAAATGTGTTGCCCAGGCTAAAAATGTCCATGAAAATTTTTTCTAAATTTCAACCCTTTTATGACATTCTCCGAACCGTAGGCTTTTCAATGATATCTCATTTAGCCCAATCCTATTTGTGGTTGGTGAGCACGGTAATTCCCTTCTTTAGTACAAAAAAACGTTGTCCAGTATAAAGATGTCCATGTTCATTTTTTCCAAAAAACAAAATATTCTGGCTTTACATTGGCGAATTACTCTTACAAATAAGTTTAAGCCAATTCCTGGACAAAAAATTTTTAAAGTTCCAAAATTCCCCCCTTTGGTGACAACACGTTGTCTAGTATAAAGATGTCCATATAAGTTGTTTTAAAATTTCAACCTTTTTACGACATTCCCTGGGGTATGAGCTTTCCAACGATACCTCATTCACCTTAATCCGTTGGGTGGTTAGGGAGGAATTAGGGAACACACAGACTCACAGACTCACACACACACACACACACACACACACACACACACACACACACACACACACACACACACACACACACACGCGCGCGCGCGCACACGCACACGCGCACACAATCACACGCACACGCGCACGCTCACGCGTACGCACACGCGCACGCACACGCGCACACACACACACACACACGCACACGCAGACGCACACGCGCACACACACACACACACACACACACGCGCACGTACACGCGCACACACACACACACACACACACACACACACACACACACACACACACACACACACACACACACACACACACACACACACACACACACACACACACACACACACACACACACACACACACACACACACACACACACACACACACACACACACACACACACAGACACACACAGAGAGACATTACGTCTATTTATATATAGATTTTTAACCCCTACCCAATACATAAATTAAAGAAGTACCTTGTAGATTTTTGTAACCTTTTTAAAAACCATTGGTTTTGATGAAATAAACTGAATTTCAAAAAAAAACAATTTCAGAAAATACTTCAAAAAATATTTTACTTTAAACAATCAAAATTTATAAATTTTTTTTGTAAAATCAATAAAAAGGAAAAAAAACAAAAGAAAAAATATTTTTAATTTAGCTTGCCAGCAGTACAAAGTTGTTGCATGCAGCAACTCGCCTTATTCACTATCCGATTCTATTGTTATTTGCTCGCTATCTGAGGCAATTCGGGTGTGAACAGTTATCCGCTATCTGCTATCCACTATCCGAGGCAATTCCGGTGTGAACGTTTATCCACTATCAACTATCCACTATCCGCTATCCGAAGCAATTCCGGTGTGAACGGTTATCCACTACCAACTATCTGCTATCTATTATCAACTATCCACTATCCGCTATCCGAGGCAATTCCGGTGTGAACGTACTATCCACTATCAACTATCAGAGGTTATTTTACTCCGGTGTGAACGGTTATCCACTATCCACTATCAACTATCCACCATCTGCTATCGGAGGCAATTCCGGTGTGAACGGTTATCCACTATCAACTATCAACTATCCACTATCCACTGTCATCCCGGTGTGAACCGGCCTTTAGGGAACACACAGACAGACTCACGCACTTTATAAAAATATTTGTAGTAATTAACATAAATTAAATTTATAAGTCAAAAAAAGCATATACAATTTAAATTATACCGATACATATATATTCTTTTTAAGAAGCTATAGATCCGTGATGGATCATGCTCAATATCCCGCGATGGGATAATTTGTTTGACCCGTGATGGGTCACTTCTTCTTCTAATTAGGTCAGATTTTTAATACAGGACTTGTTCTATTATGTACACGTGTTTTACACGTGTGTAATTGTATAACTTAATATATGTTTATTTCTACTGGCAATGTTCCATTACTTGTACTATAATAAATAATAAATTTACAATAATATATATTTTAGTGACCTATATTTAACATTAGATACTATTCCAATTTTGTCGTGTCGGGTGAATTGCTTTGATGTGGAAGATTTTTGCCCTATATAAACCAAAGTAAGTTTTTTGTTTTTATTCTTATATATCTACTTAATTTCTCGTGTTATCTGTGTTTCTATCTGTTATCAGGTTATTTAACTTTGATAAAAATCAGTGCCAGCGGTGTAACCATTACTACGGAGTGTCACGGTTCTACAACTTCTCCAACCACGTAGCGGACGCCTACAGCTGATAAACTACTTCACCTAACTAGCGGGGTAACAGATGAAGGTGGTTCCGGCCGTTCAAGATCCGCACCTCCAATGAATCCTGATTTTCCGGATGCGCTTGAAAGTAAACAACGATCAGACGAACGTCAGGCTGAAGATGGATCTGGCGAAGACCAGCGTGGAGAGAAAAGAAAACGCAGCGATATGACGGAAAATATGGTAAGAAAATTAATACAATTTTTACAATTTTTTGATAAAGCTTATCGTTGTATATAAATTATTTTAAGCTTTGGTTAATTATTCTTAGCATTCTTTAACTTTTGTTAAAAAAGAAAAAAATAATAATTGCATGCTTTAACCTTTAAGTGAAGTGATGGATTCTATTGAAAAACTCCGACTATGATGGATCTTAAAAAGAGTCGGAAAATATGTCTGGAATTAGGAGCGAAACATATTTTTTGACATTACCAAAATTTAGCTTATATATTATTTGTTATTATTTTAAACAATGTTGTTATTAAATTCTTAATAATTTTATTTATATAACTATTCATTTATTTTAGCTTCTTTACATGTAAGAAAAAATTTCATATACGCGTGTTTAGTTAACTTTATAATTGTTTAGCAGTTTATGGTTTTCCTTTTCCCTTCAAAATTGTGTGGTTTTTGGTTTCACCTTGCCACTACAATTTCTATTAAAGATACAGTATTATTGAAAAATGTATAAAAGAAAACGTTTATAGTGAATAAAACTAGATTTTGACCAGAAAAAAAATTTATATATAATTGAAACAAAAAATTTTTTATTTGAAGCTTAAAACAATTTTTAAGTAAGAATTTTAAACGGAAAAATTTTTGTATAAATATCTATAGTAATAAAAAGAATAAAACCTAACACACGAAAAATATATGACCTAATATTTCCAAATCCTAATATAACCAAATATTTCCTGTGTATATAATTTTAATTAGCTGTGCAGGAATAAAGCTTTAAGATTTGAGCGTTAAATTTATCAAAAAAAAAAGTTTAAAATTTTTGAAAAACTTAAGCCACGTTCTTTAATAATGGTTATCACGGCACCACGGGGCTAAATTTTCTCGCATTCTCGAGCCATGATTTCTATTTTTAATTTATTTGTATTGTGTAAAAACATATAAATAATAAAGTAATATTTTTATACATCATGTACACAGTAAGCATAATACAAATACTAAAATATAATAACTTCCACCTAAATAAATAGTTATAATAAATAATATAGTTTATACAGAAAATTTAAGCGGAAATTATTTAACAACAAAAATTAAAGAAACTTAAAACTATATCATGTTTACTTTGATCACAAATAAAATGTCATCCGAAAACTAGCTCAATGATCATTTTTTTTCAAATTACTTTCCAGAGCAATTGAAACACATATTTGCTAAACAAAAATATCAATTAAAATCGAATATGTTAAACATTATTAAAAAAAATGACAATTTTAATAGCACTACAAACGATTTTCTGTTTGAAGAACTTGAGTTCATTTGGCGAAACGTGTTTCTGTTTTTGATCGATAACGCTGTATTGTTTTTCTGTTAATTTTCCACTTTTTTTTCGGGCCCCATTTTTACCTGCCATTTTCCAAATTTAAAAAAAAATTTAATTTAGTTTTAATTGTTTTAAAACTAAGCTTTAAGGTCTCTCCGGACAGTTTTCTTAAGTATGGAAAATCGCGATTTTTGGCATACGAGATCTCGTGAAATACAGTAATATTTCACTAAAAAATTTATATGAGTGTTAAAAAGGCAGAAATATCACGATTATAAAGTGAACATTCATTATATTATTGTAAGTAATTGAAATAATTGATATTAAAAATCAAATTGCAATGAAATTTTTTTAAAACCCTTAAAAATATTTACTGCACACTATTTATTAAAAAAATACTTCCAATAGAGAGACACCGTTACCCTTTTTCACGTACGTAAAAATTAAATTGAATACTGTTGTATTTATGGTTTAATATACAATTTTCCGTGAAAAATGGGGGTTAATTTTTCCAAAATTTCGGTGAAACTTCGATTTAATTTAATTTGGTAAAATTTAAAGCTCCAGATAGTATATTTCTATTGAAATTTATAATTTTTGGAAGGCCATAACATCTTTTGTATTTTTTAACGCATAAATAGTTCTGTCGTGCGTCGTGCGTTTTATCGATTTATTTCAGAGGGTGTGTTTATAAATCGCTTTTAGAGCTCATTATCCCATGGTAGCAGTGGCATAGTCGGTTA
Source organism: Microlaimidae sp. YZB2_3 (assembly GCA_030248175.1). NCBI lineage: Eukaryota > Metazoa > Nematoda > Chromadorea > Desmodorida > Microlaimidae > Microlaimidae sp. YZB2_3. The sequence goes on from JASAMX010033271.1 coordinate 36,287, forward strand.
GCGCGTCGTCAAATTTTTGAAAGGTCCCGAGATCGATTCCCACATAAAACAGATTTGGCCACAATTTTTTTTTATTTTAATAATGTTTTTTTTATTTTTTTAAAATTTTAAAAATTTATTTCACATAAATTCAAAAAATATCATTATTGTAAACAGGATTTGTTGTCTACTTTTCGCCAATTAGTCAAATTTTCGTCATTTGAATATCTTAAAATATTATAATACTCAAAAGTATAATAATTCAAAAAATTCTGTGTAAATAAAAATGGGTTATTTTTGCTCTTTATTGCAATGGGTTTACTACTGAACGCTCTGCAATAAAAACTGTCCGGAGAGACCTTAAAGCGGAAATTTAACAAAATCGGTAAATCGGTAAAGTAAGCAAATATAAAAACACCCTAAAAATGTAGAACGCAGATTAAGAAAAAAACACCTAAGTCGGTTTATAAGAAAAAACAGGTTTAGTAAAAAACGAAGTAAAATTAGTATAGACAAACTAATTTTATTACCTTTAATGAGAAAATCAAAGTGTAATATTGATAAATATGTAATATTTAAAAAAAATATATTGATTAGTAAATAAATATAGAAATTACATTTTTTTGCTTAATAAAAATGTAATCTCTTTATTTAACTTTCTGAAACTAAGTTCTTGTTAATATATATGCCTTAATACCATTACATACCCTTCTTTCTCTTTTATTATATATATTATTTTACACACAAACTCCTAAACAAGGTAAAAGCTCATATAAAGAAATTTTTAAAAAGTTTTTTTATTTTATATAAAAAATGCTTAAAAATGTTTTATATTTTAGAGTTAGAATAACAATAGTGCTTTTGTTATAAAATAAAATTTGGTTTGATTTATTTTTTGGAATTTTTTATTATCAAAATCATTCTGAAGTGTCCTACACTAATAGTACCAAAACCTACTTTTCTGAATTTCTGTTTGGATTATACCTGGGTTTTAATTTAGTTCTCAAAAGTTTATTAAGAAAACTTAAAAAAAAACATCGTTTTTTTGTTTGTTGAGTGTTCCGGGTCCTGAGTTCTGGACTCTTTTTGATACCTTCCGGATTTGATTCGGGTTAAATGAATTTGGAATTCTGTTTCCGGGTTCCTTTTCTGGATTTTTCGAAAATCTCAGTTCTGGAAAAGTTCCGGTTCCGGTGTTCGGACGTTTCCAAAATTCCGCCCATCCCTACCAGTTAGTTAAAAATCTTGATTATTTAGATTGATAGTAAACGTACGGTTGGACCAATCGCAAGCATAGGCTTTCCAGCTTAACATTGATAGTAAAAGAATGACGACCGATAATAGAAACCGAGAATCCATTATAATAATTGTAAAAAGTGAAATTTATTAAAACAAATATAAAAAATATTTTAGAAATAAGCAATTTACAAATTAATAACTAGCCTTGAAAAATGCTCTAAGAATAGAGCAGGAAAAAGGGGCGATTTTTCCCCGGGCGTATGTTTAGACAGAAAAGATGTGGACTAGTCTGAGATGGACATTACGTGGACTATAGAAAATTTGCATTTGGTTTGGCCAGCTGCTCACTAAATAAAAATTTCTACGATATGATAATGATTTGTTTATACATTGATCTAATCACACAGCACTGTTGCATTTTTTTTAGTTTGATGAAATGTCAATTGAAAAAATCATACTCACAGCAATCTTTGACAAGAGCGAAATCGCCACTTTTTCAATTAGAAGGTTATATTTGTATGTTAAGAAACAACTATAAATTTGAAAAAGTGGCGATTTCGCGCTTGTCAAAGATTGCTGTGAGTATGATTTTTTCAATTGACATTTCATCAAACTAAAAAAAATGCAAAAGTGCTGTGTGATTAGATCAATGTATAAACAAATCATTATCATATCGCAAAAATTTTGTTTAGTAAGCAGCTGGCCAAACCAAATGCAAATTTTCTATAGTCCACGTAATGTCCATCTCAGACTAGTCCACATCTTTTCTGTCTAAACATACGCCCGGGGAAAAATCGCCCCTTTTTCCTGCTCTATTCTTAGAGCATTTTTCAAGGCTAGTCTACCACTTTTTTTGAAATAAATTAAAAAATAGCCTAATAAACTATAGTTTTAGCTGCGCAATGACATATGTTTATAATCATTCCGTTGCCGAGATAAAATAAAAAAAATAATAAGAAGAAGATGAATTTAAATTACAAAATTAACCCACGTTGTTTAATTATAGTTAGTGCGGTGCAGATGCGCTCCAGACAAAGTTTACCTACGTTCTCTAAATATAGTTGGCGCGATGCCAATGATTGCAATTATAATTTTTAAAGTAAAAATAATAATAATAATAATAAGATGATGAACATGAATAACAAAATTTACTCACGTTGTCTAAGTATAGTTGGCGCGGTGCCGTGGGTTAAATTGCAGTTGGCACCCCGCACCACCGATGATTAGCGGCGCGTGGCGCTCCCGCGCCACCGACGCTTATTATTATTTTTTAATAAATAAAACTTTGAATTAATTTTGTCATCAGTAATGCAAGAATTAAAAAAAAGTACTCTGTTGTTTTTGCCGTTTTCCGCGCGGTTGAAGCAGATGGCGCTGGGAACTGGCGCCGTTTCTGCCACCAATTAAAACCGGTCTGCTATTTTTGTGCGGTTTTTATGAGGGGATGTTGGTTGTCTGCTCTGTACAATCCTTATTGTTGCCAAAAGGCTGTTATTGTGCGGTTGGGAGTTTTTATTTGTCTAATTTTCATTTTTTTATTTTGATCAATAAATCGATAACAAGGACCTAAATGAAAAAAGTGCTTCCTAAGAAAGTTGCGTAATTCCTTCTTCTTTCTAATGAGCCCATGTTTATTTTTGATCAATCAGTAACGAATGAGGAATATCGTTTTTAAGAATGGAGCGTTGGAATAATAATAAGAAGAAGAAGAAGAAGAAGAAGAAGAAGAAGAAGAAGAAGAAGAAGGTTCTGAATTTCAAAATTTACCCACGTTCTCTAATTATGGTTGGCGCGGCGCCACGGGGCTAAATCGCCCCGTGGCGCTCCCGCGCCACCCATGAAATATATTAAAGAAAAATACATTTTATACAACATTAATTTGATCAAATATATTTAATGACATACTAACTTAATATAAAGAATTGTGTATGACCTGAAACCAGTGATTTGATAAAAAACAAATTCAAATTCTCACAGAAAAAATTTAGAACAAATTTGTTATTAAACTCTTACTTTTTAAATTTAAAACAGATTTCTTAAAACCAGTCGCCACGTTAACTAAGATTAAAGAAATATTATGTGCGTGCAAAAATAACTAAAAGATTTTTCATTTATTGACAATAAAAACTCTTGTTTAAGGACGATAAAACTCTTGTTTAAGGATACATATGTAGATATAGGTTTACATGAGGCAAAAACTTAAAATACTTTACAGAATAAACAAGCATAATACTAAAAAAATTCAAAACAATGGTTTTAACTTACAAATTTGACTTCTATTTTAATTTTAGCGCAATTGCAAAAAGGAAAATTCCTCATCTGCCAAACATGTTTTTCATATTTTTTCCTTATTTAACTATTTTAAGAGTAGAGAAAAAAAAATGATTTATGGTTACTTTATAATATAAGATTTTTTAATTAAAAGACAAACCATTTCTTACCTCTGTCTGTCCTCTCTTAATTTGGTTTGTAAACAAAAGTGCAGATTTAACATATTTTTATAAAAAAATAATAAAGTGTTGCAAAAACTCAAACTCACTAGCAGAAAATTTTACACACTTCTAACTAGTGATCTAAAGTCAGTGCACACACAAGCAATTTCTGCCATTTTATTTTCATGGAAATCATCAGCGCTTTTGAAGTCTTTTCTTTGCGAAGATATTTATAATTTCATTTTAGAAATTTTGAAGAATTCCCCATACTTTGAATAAAATTTTGTTTATTTAGAACAAAAACAAATCAAACGTTGCGTTATAAACTTTATAACAGTCGGATTAAATTGGCGGAACCTTATTTTTGGTTTAAAACAATTAAAATTGTTAACAATAAACATAAAGCGAAAAAATTAAGGTTGAAAGATTTCGAATTTAATTATACATAGAATTTCATTATTTTGGTGGCACATATGTATATATAATCAAACAAATAATAAAACCAAAAATATATAATATAACGAAAAATGTGCAACTCCTATATAAAAAGGTACGGAAAAGGTGGCCTTTATAATGAGCCTTTCCATTTAAATGACACTCTCCATAATAATGGCAAAGTAGCCATTTTAATGGGGGAAAATATGCTGCTCCCCTACGTTATTCAGCACAAATGTGCGCGGATCAATAAAAACATTTTATTTCATTTGCGGGATGCCTGCGCATTTAGTGTAAAGTGACGTAGGCGAACGGCATATTTCTTTGAATTAAAAAGCCATTATTATGGAGGGAGGTGCCATTTGAATGGAGAGGCTCATTATAGAGGCCACCTTTTCCATACTTTTTTATATAGGAGTTGCACATTTTTCGTTATATTATATATTTTTGATAAAACTAGTGGTAAACCTAATTATAAACTCTAAAAAAACCGCCGCACGGGACAAAACTGTATGTTTAATATGTAAAGAGCAATTATCAATTTCTACGAGATTTTCCCAAGTTAATTTTACGATTCTTTTCGTTAAATCTATTAATATTATAGCAACGCTTTTTTTAACGAATTATTTCGTTGATTTTATCAAAATGTGATTTAGGAGTTTTTTTTCAAAGAATTATTTAGGGCCACTTTTCAGAGAGTATAATCAGAGAATCTGGATAAAATTTGTAATTTATGTTCATCATCTTTTTTTTTCTAATTTTTTTATTCCAAAAAAATAATTGAAATCATCGGTGGCGCGGGAGCGCCCACTGCGATTTAGCCCCACGGTACCGCGACAACTACAACTAGAGCACCTGGTAAATTTTGTAATTCATGTTTATCATCTTTTTCTTCTTATTATTATTTATATTTCAAAAAATATAATGTCAATCATCAATGGCGCGGGAGAGCCACACTGCAATTTAACCCACGGCACCGCGCCAACTAAAGAACGTGTAATTCATGTTCATCATCTTGTTCTATAATGTTTTTTACTTTAAAAATTATAATTGCAATCATTGGCGCACGGCATCGCGCCAACTATATTTAGAGAAAGTAGGTAAACTTTGTCTAGAGCGCTACTGCACCGCACTATAACTATAGTTGAGTTTCACATGGCCGCCTTATATACTCAATGATTTGTTAAATTAGTGAATTTTTAAATTTATTATTTTGATCAATAAATCAATACTGAAAGCCTAATTGAAAAAGTATCTTATAGAAAACTTGCGTTAAACCTTTTGTATATCCTATAAAATAAGTTTGATTATTTTAGAGTAGTGGTTGTTCAGGAATAAAATTTCTAAAATAAAATAAAATTTATAAGAAAAAAAACTCTGAATTTTTTAGAATTTAACCACGTTCTCTAATAATGATTATCATGGCACTGCGGGGCTAAGTTGTGTCGCGTTCTGGAGCTACGATTTGTATTTACTTTATTTGTATTGTATCAAAACTTATAAACAATAAAGATAATATTTTTTATTACATTGTGTATAATTCAAATTCAAATTCAAATTGTTTATTTTAGTAAACATACAACAACATAACATAATTATTATCACTTAAATCCAACAATTTAACAAAATACAATCAATTTAAAATAAGCGAGCCGATTGCGGCTGCAAATTTGGGAGACAGAAAAATGGTTTACTAAAAAATTACTCAAAGGCTTAGTTTGCTAAGCACTAATTTGAGCCATCACTAACACTTTTCTTAAAAGCAAATACTGAAGCAGCAGAAATTTGTTTTTGTGATAAATTATTCCATTTAGGTACACCCGATTACAAAAGAAATATTTTCTTGCATTTACTCTCCTTTTTTGTATTTTAATCTTAAAAGAGTGGCCTCTCGTTGGAAAGTAATTAATAGTAAAAAAATTTGCAAAATTTATGTTTGTTGTAGTTTCATGAATAATTTTATAGCATTCATAGAGATCAAACATGTCTCGTCGCTCTTTAAGTTTAGGTAAATTTAAGATTTTTAGTCTATTATAGTAATTTGTATCTTGCATGTGACACCTTTTAAACAATCTTCTTGCAAAATTTCTCTGAACGCGTTCTAATACATCGATATCCTTCTGAAGATATAGATTCCATACTACACTTGCGTATTCAAGTTGGGGCCTAACATATACAGTGTAAGCGCGCAGCAAATTAGACATATTATTTGAATTAAAAGTTCTAAAAATTAAAGCCAATGTACGTTGGGCTTTTTTTGAAATTAATTTACAATGCTCTGAAAACTTTAAATTTTCTGAAATATTTACTTCAAGATCTTTAATTAAATTGGTTTTTAAGAGTATTTTATCTTCAATAGAATAATTAAATCGAACTCCTCTATTTTTAAACCTATATGAAGAACTTCACATTTGTGATAAGCTAGCTGCAACTGCCATTGCTTTGACCAGTGAGATATTCTATTTAAATCTTCCTGTAATTTTAGTGACCTATCTTCCTTATCAGCAGGAGAAAAACTGGTAAAAACCTTGGCGTCGTCTGCGAATAGCTTTATTTCTGAATATTTTACGCAGTTAGTTAGATCATTAATATAGATGAGAAACAAAAAAGGACCTAAAACCGAGCCTTGAGGAACTGAGCTAATTACAGGATAGGAATTTGCTTCTGTGTTGTTGATTACTACTTTTAAGTCTCTTCCAGTTAAAAATGCTCTTATCCATTTAAGGAATCTTCCTGTGATGCCTAATTTTTCCAATTTGTATAAAAGCTTTTCATGCGATACGGTATCAAACGCCTTTGCGAAATCCAGATAAACCACGTCAATATCTTTTTTATTGTTAATAGCTTTTGTCCACTCGTTTAAAGTTTCTAGAAACTGTGTTATAGTTGAGCTTTTAGCCTTAAAGCCGTGTTGGCACCTTGACAAAATTTTAGCAAAAAAGGTTAAAAGCACATCTCTAACCAACCGTTCCATCATTTTACAAACAAAAGACGTTAAAAAAACTGGTCGATAATTTTTTTTTATCATTTTTAAAACCTTTTTTAAACAATGGAATTATCAACGCGGTTTTCCAATCACGACTTAATGATCCAATATCAAATGATTTTTGAAATAATTTAGTTAACTGTTCCACTAGTCCAACTCCCAAGCGTTTAAGAAATAAAGCTGGAAAGCAGTCTGAAGATTTCGATAACTTATTGGGCAATTTTTTATGGCTCTAAAAACATTTTTTTCAGTAAAAAGCATGTGCTCTAAGGTTTTATCAAAATTTGTATCAAATTTCGGAAGTTTAGCATCATCAGTAGTGAAAATTGAGCTAAAGTATTGTGCAAAAAGTTCTGCTTTCTCTCTATTACTGGTTGCAAATGAATTGTTTTCTTTTTTTAAAGGAATTGTTTTGAATGAATTGTTTTCTTTTTTATACAGTAAGCACAATACAATAGATAAAATATAATAAGTTCCAGCTATTATTAAATATAAATAGGATTACGCACGGCGGCTGTGTTTTTAAGGCTGAACCGTTGTTGCTATTTGTTTTCGTTTGTTTTTCAAAGCTTTTTATACATTCTACTTTTGGATTTACAAGACTCAATTTTTTTTAAATATTCTATCCGGGAATTGCACAATTTTTCTTTGACACGCAGGTTATAATGCATATTGAACAGTCTTGCGCGTCTTCAATATCCCTACAGTTTTACAGTATCAGTAAAATATGGTCAAAAAGGAAGAATACGAACGGTTGGAAGCGGAAAATCTTGAACTTCAGGCCGAAATTAAAAAATTGTAAAGAGGTTATATTTTTAATACAAGTTTATGTAGTACTTAGTGAAAAGATGTACTTAGTAAATCCATGTTTATTTTATAAAAAATAAGGTGAATTACACACGTTGTTTTTTACAGACAAATATTCAGTTAAATATAAAATTCTACTTAACACTTTCAAGCAAACGGTAAGGGTTTAATATATTTAAAACTTTATATTTTTTAAAAAGAAACTTTTCAAATTGTTTAAAAATTGCCAAAAATATTAACAAACAATGTACAAATTTAAAAAAAGATTTTCGTATTTATCACAATTTTTTGTGTTAAAAATAATGATAGAAAAGTTAAACTTATGGTCGAAGACTTTGCAAACGAAAAAACTTGAAAAATGTGTGACTTATTAATTAAAAAGTGAAAAAAATGTGTTTTTCTCATTTTTTTGTATTTGTAAACATAAATTATTGCATGTAATAATTTTTTTAATTCAATCAATTTTTGTTATTGAGCAACATAAGTTTTGTAAAAAACAATTAAAAAAACTGTTTTTTGTGAAAACGCTTTATTGTTAAGTTTGTGTAAGAACTGCACCAGATTCAAGGAACAAATAAAAAACAGTGAGTTGTATTTATGAAAAAAATATTATTTTTTTTAGCAATTTTTTTAATCAGAGGTAAATGTGATTTCATATAAACTGCCATTCTAATGGAATTATATTTAAAAAATACTATCATCAAAAATATACATATTTTTGCTATCATTCCAATTATGAATCATATTCCTCAATCCCATTTGTATGCGGAATTGAGATTAAAGATATGTCATCGATAGGTCGGATCATTAAGACAACCATAATCATAACGAATTTTTAAAAAATTACCATTTTAAACAGTATGATAAAAAATTGTTAAAAGCATATTATTATAAAAAAAAACAACGAGAATTAAAGTTAAAATTTAAATTTGCATTATTGCTGCATTTTTCATTTTTTAAATTTTGATTATTGACATAACATAACTCAAATAATCGAGTTCCTTATAAAAACAAAATGTAATATCATGAAAATTATATAATATACCGAAAAATGTGCAAATCCTAGTAAAAATAGACCATTATAATAAGCCTCTCCATTTAAATGGCACCCTCCATTATAATGGCACAGTAGCAATTTTAATTCGGTGAATTAAAATGCAGAGGGGATGGCGGGGGGGGGCGACCGCCCCTCCCCTCCCCCCTTTTGGCCGTTTCCATACTTAGGGGGGCGGTGGGCCCCCCCCCCCTCCTGGCTGGCGAAGCCAGCCATTTTTGTAAGGGTCCCCCCTTTACTTTTTTTTTCAAATTATAAAATTGTAGTACAACTTAAATGCATAAAATTACACAATCTAAAAATTTTCCCCGCTTCGCGGGTAGGTGAAACTTTTTCTTTTTATTTGTTCAACCGCACTTTTTGCTTATAAGTTACAAACCCTTTGCAGTCGCGCATATTTTTAAATAATTTAGCCAATTATATATAAATCAGGTTGTTTCCTAATATTAATAAAATTAAAAAAACCTTATTTGGATATAGTACAAAATTTTAACATCATACTAAAGCTGTAACGAACAAATTGTTTAGTAATTAGGTTATAAAAACAAAAGTAAATCTATGCTTATATGATTGGCTGGAGACAATTCTTAAGCAGTTTTTAGTGCTTATTTTAAAAAATTTTCGCCTCCGGCGACTGGGAGGTCACCCCCCACACCCCCCCGACCGACGCCATGAGTCGGCTTGGTGCTTCTACCACAGTAACAAACAAATTGATAAAGCTTTAGGGTGGTCAAATTAGACCCCCGGGGGGTCAAATTTAACCTCCGGGGAGTTAAATTTCTGTCAAAACGATGCACAGATAGGGAAGGAATTTGATACACAGAAATACATTGTTTGTTACGGATTCTTGGCATAATTTAATAAGTTTAAATAAAAAAAAACAACTAATAGATAATGAACTGCAGTGTTTTATTAATATTGTAATGTAAATGTACTTTTATTGATTTATTTTTATTAAGCGTTTTAGTCCGTATTTCTTATTAAAAGAGGCCCCATAATACTATAAAAGCTTATTGATGATGCTTATTGTACTAGCGAGATAATAACCTAAGATATTTTGTAAGTTTAATTTTACTGCAAAACAATGATTTTTTGAATGGTTTAGTTTGCAATAAATACACTAACTACTTAGTTGAAGTAAATACTTGAACTACTGCTTTTCCACAGATTATTAATTACTCATTTTCACTTGCACTCTTTGAGTTACTGGTTACCGGTAAAACCAGTAATTTTTTTACTAGTTACCGGCGCAATTAGTATTTTCCTACTGTTAGTGCCAGTAAACACAGTACCAATATACGACATACAATATATTTACTGTTATAGCATGCAATTTGAGTGGTTAAAACCAGTAAAATCTTTGAAGTAAAATCTTTGAGAAAGTGCAAAACAAAACAGCAAAAGTTATTAAACATTTAATTTTTTGAACCCTATTTATACATGTGACAGCTACAAATTAGTCACGACTAAAATACAAAAAATAAAACACCAATTTGTGCTACAGCAATTTAAAAATTGGGTTTAAGGTCTCTCCGGAAAGTTTTTCAAGCACAGAAAATCGGTATTTTTTTCATGTGAGATCCCACGAAATACAGGATTTCTTTTATAAAAACTTAATATGAATGTAATTCAGGTAAAAATACCGCGATTATAAACTGCATATTGATAAAATTAATAAATTAGTTGAAATATTTGATATCTAAAGTCAAATGGAAACGAAATTTTATTAAACCCTTTAAAAATATGCACTAAACAGAATTTATTACTGAAAATGCTTCATATGCAAAGAAAAAGTCACCCTTTTTTACGTACTTAAAAATGTTCCTGTATTTATGTATACGATTTTTCGTAAAAAATGGGGGTTAATTTTTTTTAAATTGCGGCGAACCATGGATTTAATTAATTTGGAAAACTTTAAAGCTCCAAATAGTATATAAAGCTTTAAAGCTTCAAATAGCTTACAATTATTATTGAAAGCGAGAAAAGCCTTGGGTTTATAAACATGTTTTAGAAAACTGTTATCGAAGCTCAAAAACATGTCTTATTCCTCAATAAGACGTTTCAAACTTTGTGGGGTCGAAGGATCCACTCTCACTGTGAAGATATTTTCATTGCCACATTTTTCATTTAATATTAATAATTATTTCAGATTAATTATAATAAATAATTTTTTTAATAAATCATATAGATATAAAACAAAAAATTATTTGTAAACATTTAAACCGCATTTGTTTCCTACTTTTTGCCATTCATTTGAATTTTCGTCGTTGGTATATTTTAAAGTATTATAATGCTCTATAATTACAATAATAATAAAATACATTTTATATAATTAAAAAAAATAATTTTGTTCTGGTCTGGTTTTTTATTGAAGTGAAAACTGTCAGAAGAGACCTTAAATCATCTATTTTACACCTATTTTACATTGGTTAGCACTTCACTCAAACAAAATGTTTTTTGGGACACCCTGTTTTAAGTCGTTTTGGTTTCCATCTAATACCCACGTCTTTAACTCGGAACCTTTTTGGCCTTCGGACGCTTGGGCCAAAATATCGTCAATAGATTCTTCCGGTGTTGAAAAGTTTTGAGCTGTTTCATCGCCCGGTTCTGGAACATCACCGCTATTTGGATTGTAGACAGGGGACGGAGTGTCACTGATCTCATTTTTACTGACTGTCTCCAGCGATGAGGGCGCGTTGGACCCACTGGGTGGCAGGGAAGGCCGGGGTTTATCTTTGCACAAACCGCACTTTTGAAATTGACGTTTGAGAAAACTGACCACCTAAATGTTTAGATATATTTACGGTTTAGCTTGAAATTCTTTTGTTAATTAAACACGTCAGGATTTTAAGGACCCTCAAAATGTCATACAGTATTCGTGATAACGCTATATATGTTTTGCTCTGAGGGAATGTTTGTGGAAAAAGTTGTTTTAGCCACTTAGCGCTTAAAAAAAGATTGATCTCCAATAAATGTAGAGATCTCCAATTTTTTCCCAAGTGCTAATTGGCTAAAAATAATTCTATAACGTCATAAGTCTGTGAAGATATTTAACACTGAACTGAACTGAACTGAATATTCAACTATTTAACAACTTCTGTTGAAATGGGAGCCTTTTGACCATCGTGATTTTATATGACTTGGCCTCGTAAAAATATATGGGAGCCATAAAAGGTCCCATAAAATTGTGCCCTAATTACATTTAAACAAAAGAACTGCAGCGCAGAACATTTTCAAATCCCGGGCTTTTACAAAATATACAAAATAATTCAATTTCAGCCTCTACAAAATTGGCATTTTTGTTTTGACTCGAGTAATTTAACAAATAATTGTTAAAATAAGGCATTAAATATTTAATAATAAACCGTTTTTGCTTAAAATTGTAAAATGTATTTTTGTTAAATAGTCATTTTAATACTTCGATTGATCGAGGCCAGTTAGCTAGGTTTGATTTGCTTATAAAATGTGGTTTATTTTAAATTCATTTCAGTTTTCATAAATAGACAAATAAACATTGTTTACCTTGACGTCTTAATCTCAAAGTCAATATTTAACAGCAAAACAATAAAAATTTGAACAAAACAGATTTATACTAAAAATAGATCAAATAGCTTATTCTGGTAAGATATTTTTTAAAGAACGCAGATTTTTTTTTTAAATTCCGCCTTTTTCCTAAATACACAAAAATTAACCAACTTTAGCCCTTAGAAAATTGCATTTTTGCTTCAAATTGAGTATTTTCATAAATAATTGTTAAAATAAGGGTTTATTTATCTTTATTTTTATTATTAAACTGCTTTTCTTAAAAATTTTAAATGATTTAGTTGTTAAATAGTCAATTTAATACTGCAATTTGAGATCAGCAAAATTTTATTTGCTTGTAACAATTTTTCTAACAGAAATGCTAATATTTCAATGTTTCAATGTATTAACACAAAATTTAATGTCCCCCACAACCCTACAATTAGGTTTTATTCTTTAATATTTAGTCTAATTTTATTACTACTTTTTATTTAAACACTTATTTCTAAAAAAACTGATAATAAACCGATAAACACTTTTAAAATAAATCTTGCTTTGATAGTTTAAAAACGGGTAGATCGCAGCCAAATCTGCATGCAATCCAGGTAAAAAGCAGAACTAGTTCAAGTCTTGTCTTGTAACCTGCGGCCGTGAAGATTAACTTTGAATTCGCATGTATGTCTTGATCCACTGCACAATTTGTCAAATTACAAAATCGTGATTATCAATTCATTCTCCGCTTTCAGTTATATATGTTCGTTAAAAAACCAGCAAACTTAAGACCCGTGTTATTGCCTGTGCTTTACGGTATAAGCTTGCTAACTGTAAATCCCTTTTACCTTTACCGCACAAATGTTAAATCAAAAAAACATCGCTACCAATTGATTCTCCGTTATAAGTTCTATCTATTTATGTTGTGAATTTCAAGTCATATAAATTTTTTTCATGCGAGTTATAAATGTTTGAAATAAAATTTGCATATACGTCATGATCGACCGCACAATTTGTCAGATCACAAAATCGACCTATGTTCTGAATTTCAAGTCATCTGGATTTTATTTTGTCGAGTTATAATTGTTTTAAATAAAATTTGCATATACGTCATGATTGAGCGCACAATTTTTCAGATCACAAAAACATGATAATCAATCGATTCTTTGTTGTCAGTTGTATTTATGTTCCCAATTTCAAGTTATATAGATTTTATTTGGCCGAGTTATAATTGTTTTAATTAAAACTTGCATATACGTCATGATCGACCGCACAATTTGTCAAATCACAAACAATTGATTCTCCGCTGCCAGTTGTACCTATGTTTTGAATTTCAAGTCATATGGATTTTATTTGGCGGAGTTATAATTTTTTAAAATAAAGTTTGCATGTACGTCATGACCGACCCCACAAATTGTCTGATCACAAATTCGTGATTATTAATCGATTCTCCGTTGTCAGTTGTATATATGTTCTGAATTAGAGGTGATTCGGCGGAATTATTCAAAATCAAAAAAAGCGTTAGGAAGTTACTTACTTACTTACTCATCAGAAGATAATACCGGCCGCCGGAATAACATCTGTCTCAAGCAATTTGACAACCGAGTCATCCCAAGCAATCTGTAATCCCAAGCATTTTGACAACCGTGAACCGAGTCATCCTGAGCAATGTGTCATCCCAAACATTTTGTCAACCGAGTCATCCGGAGCAATCTGTCATCCCGAGCATTTTGACAACTGAGTCATCCCAAGCAATCTCTCAGCCTGAGCATTTTGACAACTCAGTCATCCTGAGCAATCTGTTATCCCGAGCATTATCCCAAGCAATCTGTCATCCTGACCATTTTAACAACCAAGTCATACCAAGCAATCTGTCATCCTGAGCATTTTGACAACCGAGTCATCCTGAGCAATCTGTAATCCTGAGCATTTTGACAACCAAGTCTTCCCAAACAATCTGTCATCCCAAGCATTTTGACAACCGAGTAATCCCAAGCAATCTGTCATCCCAAACATTTTGACAACTGAGTCATCCCAATCAATCTGTCATCCTGAGCATTTTGACAACTGAGTCATCCCGAGCAATCTGTCATCCTGAGCATTTTGACAACTAGGTCATCCCGAGAAATCTGTCATCCCGAGAATTTTGACAACCAAGTAATCCCAAGCAATCTGTCATCCTGAGCGTTTTGACAACTGAGTCATCCCGAGCAATCTGTCATCCCAAGCATTTTAACAACAACAAAAAAAATTTGCATACGTCATGATCGACCGTACAATTTGTCAAATCACAAAATCGTGATTATCAGTCGATTCTCCGTTATCAGTTGTATATATGTTCCAAATTTCAACTTATATAGAATTGATTTGGCGAAGTTATAATTGTTATAAATAAAATTTGCATATACAACATGATCGACCACACAATTTGCCAAATCACAAAATCGTGATTATTAATCAATTTTCCGTTGTCAATTGTATCTATGTTCCAAATTTCAAGCCATATATATTATATTCAGCCGAGTTATAATTTTTTTAAAATAAAATTTGCATGTACGTCATGATCGACCGCACAATTTGTCAGATCACATAATCGTGATTATCAATCAATTCTTAGTTGTCAGTTGTATCTATGTTTGAAATTTGAAGTCATATAAATTTTATTCCGCCAAGTTATAATCGTTTTAAATAAAATTTGCATATACAACATGATCGACCGCGCAATTTGTCAAATCACATAATCGTGATTATCAATCAATTTTTGGTTGTCAGTTTTATCTATGTTTCGAATTTCAAGTCATATAAATTTTATTTGGTTGAGTTAAAATCCTTTTAAATAAAATTTGCATATACGTCATGATCGACCGCACAATTTTTAGATCACATAATCGTGATTATCAATCTATTTTTAGTTGTCAGTTGTATCTATGTTTCGAATTTCAAGTCATATAAATTTTATTCGGCTGAGTTATAATTGTTTTAAATAAAATTTGCATATACAACATGATCGACCGCACAATTT
The DNA here is from genome assembly GCA_030248175.1 of Microlaimidae sp. YZB2_3. Taxonomy (NCBI): domain Eukaryota; kingdom Metazoa; phylum Nematoda; class Chromadorea; order Desmodorida; family Microlaimidae; species Microlaimidae sp. YZB2_3. Next base: position 51,754 of record JASAMX010033271.1, read on the forward strand.
GTCAAATCACAAAATCGTGATTATTAATCAATTTTCCGTTGTCAGTTGTATCTATGATCCCAATTTCAAGTCATGTAAATAAATTTTATTCAGCCGAGCTATAATATTTTTAAAAATAAAATTTGCATATACGTCATGATCAACCGCACAATTTGTCAGAGAACATTATCGTGATTAACAATCGATTCTTAGTTGTCAGTTGTATCTATGTTTCAAATTTTAAGTCATATAAATTTTATTCGGCCAAGTTATAATTTTTTTTAAAATAAAATTTGCATACGTCATGATCGACGGCACAAATTGTCAAATAACCAATGCGTGACTATCAATCGATTCTCCGTTGTCAGTTGTATATATGTTCTAAATTTTAACTTATATAAAGGTGATTCGGCTCAGTTATTCAAAATCAAAAAAGCGTTAGGAAGTTACTCACTTACTTATTCATCTAAAGATAATATCTGGTGAATACATCTAGTACTGGTGAATACATTGAATTTTCTTAATAATTCGCTCTATCGCTGCATTACTGTATATGACACTCAAACTATGACAAAACTGAGAAAGGGTGAATATGCGTTTTAAATATAATCACTCACTTTGTCATTTCCAAAAGCGTGAAAAACAAAAATAGCGACACCCAGAAGAACGTGAATGATCGATAAACTGCTGTAAAGTGCGACGTTTTGGTGGAATATGGCGGATGTTCCCATTAAAAACGAGGCCAGATTAAGACCGCAAATAAACCACATCCCTTTGATGTTCACACTGAAATTTCACAACAACACAGATTTTAACTTAAGCAAATAATTTCCAGCTTTTCAAACGGCTGTCAAAAGTAAGGTTTTAAAACCTGGCAAGCTTTTTATTCGATTTGCTGTAATTAAATAATTTTTAGTTTTCAAACGGTTGTAAAATGTAAGGTTGGCGTGCGTGTTATTTCATTTGACAGTAAAATTTCCTTTATGAATCCTTATACTTCTTATTTAAAATTATTGCCTCCTTATTAGTCAGTTTATCCTAAATTAAAATGGATTTATTTATTTGCCTTATAAAAAAAACCATTTGAATTTTGGTGAATTAATGGAACATATGTCATTATAATCACAATATTCAAGAGTTGTGTTTTTATAATGGCTTATTCTGGTAGTATATAAAGCCATTATAATGGCATGCACCGGCACCACTATTTATACGTGAGTTTTACGTTTTATATTATATATTTTGATAATAGTATTACAAGATCTAAAACAAACACACTCTGTACAAGTCTGGCTTTTTTTAAACTCATTTGTGTATTAACAAAAATTTTATTATATAAATGTCTTATTTTATAAGTAAAAGAAATAAAAAATACAGCTTACTGTGCGCCAATAATACGCGCTTTTGATGCCATAGGTAAAGGTTCATATTCTCCCATACCAGATGCTTCACAAATAATAAATGTGCACAAAGACATTACCAATATTGGTAACAAACTGCCGATAAAAAGCTTGTGGGAAATGTTTGCCCAACATCTAAATTTCTTTATTTTACTTTTTGTAAAGTTAAACTAATTTTATTGGAAATCGTTGGCAAAGAAAAATTGAAAGATTATATTTGGTGAACAGATTCGTTGGCGCATAAAAAATTGATATTAATATTAAGGGTTGTTTCATAAATAAATGATGTGAACTCATGAAGAGTATACTACAAGATTATTATTATTATATAGAATATTATAAATAATTTTAATTTATTTGAAGATAAAATGATGGTTACTTTTGAAAATTTATTGAACAAGTAGCCCCTGTCAGCCATACGGCTGACAAATAATTTTTACTGCATTTTTTCTATTCATTTAGTTTTTTTTCAAAATTCAACCCTTTTATGCCATTCCAGTGACTGTAAGCTTTACAGTGATACCTCAGTTAACCACTCTAATTTTAGTTGGGGAGAAGGGTCTTTCCCTCTTTTGGTGAAAATATGTTGTCCAGCATAAAGATGTCCGTGTTAATTTTTTACTAATTTCAACCACCTTATGATGCCCCCTGAACTATAAGGTTTCCCATAATATCTTATTTATCCTAATTTTTTCTGTGATTGGGGAGGAAGGTTCTTCCATCTTTAGTAAAAATATGTTGTCCAATATAAAGATATCCATGTTATTTTTTTAAAATTTTAACCGATTTATGACATTCTCCAGACTTTAAGCTTTGCAATGATATCTCATTTAGCCCAATCCGTTTTGTGGTTGAGAAGGGTCTATCGTTTTGGTGAAAATGTGTTGTCCAGCATAAAGATGTCCTTGTCCATTTTTCCAAAAACATGATATTCTGGCTTCACATTGCCAAATAACTTTTACCAATAAGTTTGAGCCAATTTGAAGATAAAAATTTTTTTAATTTTAAAAGTCCATAGGGCCCTCTTTTTGTCAAAATGTGTTGTCCAACCAAAAGATGTTCATGCCATTTTTTTTAATTTCAACCCGTTTATGACAACCCCCTGTCTGTAAGCTTTGCAATGATATCTTATTTAGCCCAATCCTTTTGCTGGTTGGGGAGGAAGGTCGTTCCTTTTTTTAGTGAAAAAACGTTGTCCAGCATTAAGATGTCCATGTTAAACTTACCGAAAAAAACATGACATTTTGGTTTTACATTGAATAATTACTCTCATCAATAAGTTCGAACCAATTCAAAGACAAAAAATTTGCACTTTCCAAAATCCATAGCTTTCCTCTTTTTATGAAAATGTTTTGTCCAGGCTAAAGATGTCCATGCAAATTTTTTTCTAAATTTCAACCTCTTTATGACATTTTCTGGACCGTAAGCTTTGCAATGATATCTCATTTAGCCCAATCCCTTTTGTGGTTGGTGAGCAAGGTAATTTCCTTTCTTTAATGAAAAAAACGTTGTCCAGTATAAAGATGTCCAAGTTCATTTTTCCAAAAATCATGATATTCTGGCTTTACATTGCCTAATTCTTCTCTCCAATAAGTTAGAGTTCATTCTGAGACAAAAATTTTTTAAGTTTAAAATCCATAGGGTCGTTTTGGTGAAAACGCGTTGTCTAGTATAAAGATGTCCATCTAAGTTGTTTCAAAATTTCAACCCCCTTACAACTCTCTTTGGGGTATAAGCTTTCCAAAAATACCTCATTCACCTTAATCCGTTGGGTGGTTAAGGAGGAGTTAGGGAACACACAGACAGACTCATACACACACAAACACACGCACACGCACACACACACACACACACACACACACACACACACATAACACACACACACACACACACACACACACACACACACACACACACACACACACACACACACACACACACACACACACACACACACACACACACACACACACACACACACACACACACACACACACACACACACACACACACACACACACACACACACACACACACACACACACACACACACACACACACACACACACACACACACACACACACACACACACACACACACACACACACACACACACACACAACGTCTATTTATATATAGATTAAACAAATAAAATTGTTTTACATTATATTTTCTGGAAAACATAGCATATTTTTCATTTCATTAAAAGCATCTTCTAAATTGTATAATATAAATAACAAAAATACACTATACTTAAAACAAACCAGAAAAACTAAAGTTAAAATCCTTCAGGCCGAAATTAAAGGCCTAACCGCTCGCCGTCAGGAAGAAATAAACAATAAACAAGTGAGAATAAAAATGAAAAACTGAAAAACGAGTGGTTACTTTACCACCTAGTTATTTTCACCCTAATAGAATTCGTCTTTAGTATTACAAATACAAGTATTAAGTAATATAAACTTTGGATATTATCAAAATGTTACTAATGAAGAATTCATAACAGAAGAGAATGTCCAACTGTGTGTTAAAGATTTGTTTTATTTCTATGTTAACCAATCCACAGTGTAGTTTTTCGTCATGTAAAAAATAATCTATTAACGTAAAATTCCTAGATAAGGTTTTTCCACGTTATTCTATATTCTAGATTTGTTTTCAATTCGACGTATGAATTATCCTACTTGTTAGGAAACCAAGGAAATTTCAAATAATTTGAATTATTTAAAAGTATTATGTAGAAAAATTTCACAATCTTGTTCTCAATTTGTTAGCTTGCTAAACGCGCAGTTAACATAAGGATTAGTCGACACTATTATATGGAAAATTTATTGAGGATTATTTAACAAACTGTAGAATATTCCAAAGGTGGCAGTAGTATTTTTACATGCACTTCTAACAATTATTGTAACAGAGTCATACAATTATAACACAGTCATACTCATACATTTTTTACTATTATGGATTTTTGATATCGAGTATTACTCGAGTAATTTCTTTTCAAAACAAGTGAGAAGCGAGCACTAGCAAGACTGCATAACAGTAAAAGAATGTCCGACTGTCTGTTAAACAGCTATGTTCTAATTAAATGTTAAAGGTGCGGTGCGGAGTCAAACATTTTGTCTTCGATAATTTTGATATTTTTAAAAAAAACCTTAACCCTGCTTCTAATAGCCCACAAAAATTTTTTCAACAAAATATCTCCAGTGGTTCAGGAGTTATGACCCCCCAAAAATGGCGTTTTTTTGATAATTCTGTACGTGAAAAATTGCTCAATGAGTATAACGATTTAAGTTACCAATTATGTACTCAATAAAAGCGGCTACTTTTTACTTTAATTTGATACCTTGATCGTTAAAATTGGTGCAGTATTTGTCGGGATATTGAGTTTTTTGTACAAAAAAACTTGCGATTTTTTCGCTAAAAACACGAAGTGAAGAAAAGAAAGGTTGGGCAAACTTCACAAAATCACTGCCTTCGTTTGGTGTTTTTAACGAAAAAGTTGCGGGTTTTTTTGTACGGTAAACGCAATATTTCGACAAATATTGCACCAATAACAATCAAGGTATTAAATTAAAATAGAAAGTAGTCGCTTTCTTGGAGTGAATAATTTGCAACGTAAATATTATACCCATTGAGCAATCTGGCGCGTACAGAATTTTCAAAAACGCCATATTTGGGGGGTCATAACTCTTGAACCACTGGAGATATTTTGTTGAAAAAAAATTTGTGGGCTATTGGGGGTAGGAGTAATGTTTTCACAAAAAATTATTAAAATCGAAGACAAAAAGTTTGATTCCACACCGCACCTCTAAGCAATCAACAGTATAGTTTTTTGTTTTAAAATATCTACAACAAACTGTGTTATATTCTACAGTTTGCAGTTTGTTAAATAATCTACAAAAAACTTTTTATATACTATCAATTATTCTACATGTTAATTGCACGTTTGCAAGCTAAAAAGATTGTAAATGCAAAATTCAAATGTAAATGAATAAATTTTTTTAAATAAAACATTTGAATAGATTAAATGATTCAAAATATACTCAAATATTCGACGTTTAACCATCGAAACGAATTTTTACGTCGAATTGAACAAAAACGTAAAATATTTTACAGCATTAGATGGAAAAAACATCATCTATGATTTTTTCGTTTCCAGTTTTTTTTATTACAAACTAAAAAATTGTGGACGCGAAATTCCTAAATGTTTTTTAATCCACAGGCTTTCTAGAACTACAATAAAATTTATGTTAATTTATGCTGAGTGCAAGTAACAAAATTTTAATAGTTAAGTAAATTGGCAAAGTACCCAAATTTTAGAGCCCAAACATTATAAGCTATAGTCTTTCATAAATACTTTTGATTGTTAAAATACATATTTGTTTAAAAAAACTTACGAATAATAGGAAGTATAATCATTGTAGAAATAGCCAGTTGACGCCGTTAAAAGTAACGGAAACCCTAAAAATAATATATAAATTCAAGAAATGAATACAAAACACAAATGGTTACGTTCAAAATACTATAAAAACCTAATTTAATATCTATTTCTGTATTTTATTTTACCGCTCTAATCTGGAATCACACCGTTTTATAACTTGTGTGCTTATATTACACTAACAGTAACTACAAATGTTTTTATTCAAAATAAGAAACAACCCTATCAAAAATGAGCCATATCAAAATATTTATATGCGAAAAATGTACACTTTCTTTTATAAAAAGTAGCGTCTGCCAAAATATTACTTTTTCCTGAATAGACCCTTATAGTGGAATATCTCATTGATTTGTGCAATTATAACGGAATTTTTTTTATCAATTTACGTAAATTGATATGGTTTTACCATATCAATATCAATTCCCCGGGCGTATGTTTAGACAGAAAAGATGTGGACTAGGCTGAGATGAACATTATGTGGACTATAGGAAATTTGCATTTGGTTTGGGCAGCTGCTCACTAAATAAAAATTTCTACCATATGATAATGATTTATTTATACATTGATCTAATCACGCAGCACTGTTGCATTTTTTTTAGTTTGATGAAATGTCAATTTAAAAAATCATACTCACAGCAATCTTGGACAAGCGCGAAATCGCCACTTTTTAATTAGAAGGTTATATTTGTATGTGTAAGAAACAACTATAAATTTTAAAAAGTGGCGATTTCGAACTTGTCAAAGATTGCTGTAAGTATGATTTTTTAAATTGACATTTCATCAAACTAAAAAATGCAACAGTGCTGCGTGATTAGATCAATGCATAAACAAATCATTATCATATGGTAGAAATTCTTATTTAGTGAGCAGCTGCCCAAACCAAATGCGAATTTCATATGGTCCACATAATGTCCATCTCGGCCTAGTCCACATCTTTTCTGTCTAAACATACGCCCGGGGAATGTCTAAACATACGCCCGGGGAAAAATCGCCCCTTTTTCCTGCTCTATTCTTAGAACATTTTTCAAGGCTAGTCTACCAATTTTTTTGAATTAAATAAAAAAATAGCCTAATAAACTATAGTTTTAGCTGCGCAATGACATATGTTTATAATCATTCTGTTGCCGAGATATACTTTTTTAAATAAAAATAATAATAAGAAGAAGAAGAATTTAAATTACAAAATTTACCCACGGTGTTTAATTTTAGTTAGTGCGGTGCAGTTGCGCTCCAGACAAAGTTTACCTACCTTCTCTTAATATAGTTGGGGCGATGCCATGCGCCAATGATTGCAATTATAATTTTTAAAGTAAAAATTATAATAAGAAGAAGATGATGAACATTTACAAAATTTACCCATGTTCTCTAAGTATAGTTGGCGCCCTACCGTGGGTTAAATTGTAGTGTGGCACCCCCGCACCACCGAAGATTACCGGCGCGTTTCGCTCCCGCGCCACCGACGCTTATTATTATTTTTTAATAAATAAAACTTTGAATTAATTTTGTCATCAGTAATAAAAAAGTACTCTGTTGTTTTCGCCGTTTTCCGCGCGGTTGAAGCAGATGGCGCTGAGAACTGGTTCTGTTTCTGCCAACAATTAAAACCGGTCTGCTTTTTTTGTGCGGTTTCTATAAGGAGATGTTGGTTGTCTGCTCTGTACAATCCTTGTTGTTGCCAAAAGGCTGTTGTTGTGCGGTTGGGAGTTTTTATTTGTCTATTTTTCAAAATTTTTATTTTGATCAATAAATCGATAACAAGGACCTAAATGAAAAAAGTGCTTCCTAAGAAAGTTGCGTAATTCCTTCTTCTTTCTAATGAGCCCATGTTTATTTTTGATCAATCAGTAACGAATAAGGAATATCGCTTTTAAGGATGGAGCGTTGGAATAATAATAATAATAATAAGAAGAAGAAGAAGGTTCTGAATTTCAAAATTTACCCACGTTCTCTAATAATGGTTGGCGCGGCGCCACGGGGCTAAATCGCCACGTGGCGCTCTCGCGCCACCCATGATGTCACAGCGGTCTCTAGCAGCGTGTATCATAAAATCCAATTTGAGCCGCATGTGCGGCCCTAGGCCGCCTGTCCGGCCTAGCGCCACTTGTCCGGCCCTAGGGCCGCATATCCGGGCACAAAGGAGCAAATTCTGCTGCGTTGCGTTTTTTGTTATTTTTACCATAGTGGTACTATATTTCTACCTTGGGGCCGGATGTGCAGCCCTAGGCCGAACATGCGGCTCTAGGGCCAGACATGTGGCTCAATTTGAATTTTATGATGCACGCTGCTACAGACCGCTGTGACATACTTTTATTAGATTATCCACCTTTGGTTTTATTTATTTATAAGACTAAATAAATTTATTTCAATTCAGGATAAAGTTAAGCTATTCCATTATAAACACATGTAGTTAAACTGTTTATCTTTTTATTTAACATGTAAATATATTTGGCATCCAGCACTGAAGTTACTAGAAAATCGCACATCACCTATAATAAAAGTAAAAATCCTGCTGAATACCGGATGGATATACAATGTACTTACATTATGAGCGGTTTAACTATAGACTAGTTCGGAATAAGCGTATTTTACTGTACGAGAGAGGGTACAAAAAGAAAAAAATAAAATTTGAAAAAATCTTAGCTTTTTTAGTTTCTTAAGTTTAAACCTATACTTCATAAAAATTGCTACACGATGATATTATTCACTACGTTGAAGTGCTGTAATATATCAGTTTGTGCTAAATAAATTTTTGTTTTTTAATTAAACGTCACAATAGTTTAAAATCACCACTAAAATAGTATTATCCTGAACAGTGATTTTGCATTAGTAAAAATAAAGATGAAATTTGTGCTTTTAAACTAATTTTAAACCTACAGTTTTTTTTTAATTTTTTGCTTGTAAAACTTAAAAATTAATTTTAAAAAGTCCATTCCAAACTTTTAAATTAAGCATTTTCTGTAATTGAAACATTAAAAAACTGGGAAACAAGCGCGCCAGCAGCGCCGTACCTACGAAGCGGCAAAAAACTAAAAATCCCCAAAAACTGCTTTTGCTTTCACAATATAAAAAGTATTTAAGAAATTTTGAAGAGAAGGGTTCGAGATTTTAAACCAATAAATATTTAAAATTTTTTAAACCGTAAAATGTACTAGTCGCTCGCTGTTTCTCTGAGTTATGTACCCTCTTCCTAACACTAAAAAACCCTTATTCCGAACTAGTCTATATACTAAAAGAGTGTTGTCCTTTGCCAGTAACCGGGGGTCGTATGCTAAAGGTTTAATTCGACTTAAAGTTAATCTGAGGTTAGCGATTGTCGACACACAGTAAACATACTAGCAGTATTGATTAGATAATCTAGTTTAACGAATTTAATCTGAGATTAGTGTATAATGTCAGATTAAATCGTCAATAACTCGTATTTAAATTGTTAATTTATGCAAATTTTTACACCACCTCCGGAGGTGGATTAAAAATTTGCGGGTTTTCCCGCTAATCTCTGATTAGTGACGATTGAATCTGAGATTAAGTTTATTAACTCCGTTAACCAAGATTATTTAATCAATACTGTTAGTATGCTTACTGTGTGTCGACAATCGCTAATCTCCGATTAACTTTAAGTCGGATTAAACCTTCAGCATACCACCCCAGAGTTTCCTTCAACCCTGGTTGGTTCCATCCGGCACGCTCCTCGCCTTGCTCACCCCCTCTTCCCACTTTCGGAGGAGATCAGCAACCGATGCGGGGTTAGACCAAAGGTCCTCTGGTCCCAAGGTCGTGTTAATGTGCGTGCATGTGAAAAGATGCTGTGTTGTGTGTATTTGTGTTTTGCATAGCGGGCAGTTTGGTGATATGTATTGTGTAGGATTGATTTTGTGTAGGTAGGAGTAGAGGTGGGTTTATTGGAGTGTTGTTGATGTGGTTTGTGACTGTGTTTGTGTGGATTTGTTGTTTTAGTGCTTTGTAAGTTTTGTTGTGTATGTCTGTTGGAATGTTTGTTGTGTAGTTGTTGTTGTAAAATATTGTTTGCTTTTTGAGCTGCTGGGTGCAGGTTGTTGTGTTAAGTAGTTGGGTGGATTGTTTGTGTACATGGCTGCCAATTTTTCTTGTTTTGAGTGGAGTAGAATGTGTGTTGCTATTGGGAGAACTTTAGCCTCTGTGTGCATGATGTGTTTGTTTGTGTTTGTGGTGTGCCCTGTTGCGACCCTACTAGCAGTGTTTTGTATTGTTTGCAATTCGTTAATTTGTGTTTTTGATGTTGTGAGACCCCAGACTGTGCTGGCATACTCGATTATTGGTCAAGTGATTGCCTTCTATGTGTGTAAGTGTTTCTTTGGATTTACCTCACGATTTTGCTGTGAGTGCATTTATGATTTTGAGTGTTTTGCGTGCTTTGCTGTATGTATTTGCGATGTGTGTGTTGAATGTAAGCTTGGGGTCGAACGTGAGCCCCAAGAAGATTTTTGGGGTGTCGTGTTGTTTATTTGTAGTGATAGTTGTGTGTTATACTCTTCAGGGTCTGGTGTAAATAGTGTGGATGTTGTTTTGCTTGCATTTAGTGTGAGTTGGTTGTTGTCTGTCCATGTTTGTATTGCGTGTAAGTATGGTTGTATTTGTTGTTGCGCTATGTGGTGGTTTGGGTGTGATGCATATATTGCGATGTCGTCTGCATATGTTATGATATGTACGTTTGGTGGTGGTGCTGCAATGCCTGCAGTGTAGATGTTAAATAGTGTAGGTGATAGACAGGAGCTTTGTTGAACTCCTGTTTTTATTAGTTTTTGTTATGATTTGTGATTGTTGTTTGTGGTGTATGCTTTGCGGCCTTTGATGTAATTGTTTATGAATTTTGTGATTGTTGTTGATACTTGTGCTCGTGCGAATTTGTGTATGAGTGTGGGGTGATTGACAGTGTCGAAAACTTTGGACATGTCCAGTGCTACGACAACTGTGCGGTGTGGTGGTTTTGGTTTGTTGAAACCTGCTGCTATGTGAGTGTAAAGTATTTGTAATGCTGTGTATGTGGAGTGTTTTTTTTTTGGAATCGTGTTGGTATGTTGTGTTTGGTATGTTGCTTGTGATGTATGTACTGTTGATGTTGATGATCATGATATTGTGATGTATGCTTGTGATGTTACTATTAGCATCGTCTCAAAAACAGTTAACGTGAATTAAAATAGCCAGCATTTTGAATGGTCTATTTTAAAAATATGCCATATTGTAATGGCATACGCAGGGCGACAATTTTTATAGTTTTAGATGTTTCCTTATTTATATTTTTTTGTCTATAATATTAGTCAGAGAAGATTATACCCCAGCCAATTAGTAGATTTAATTTCACTGATAAGAATCCGTCTGTGCTAATAACATTTGTAATCAATGAATACGACTGCAATGCTTCAAGAAGAAAAAATGTATGTGCAACCAAAAATGTATACTGTAGAAGAAACGCTGTTGCAGTACACACAGTCTAAAATACAATATAAAAATGTGATTGACATTTATATATAATTGGTAGAACATTGTGGGAAAGTTAAGCGACCTATTTTTAAAGCTTTATAATGAAATATAATACACATTAAATTAGAATAAAAAATTAAGGCCTTTTTTAACACATAATTTTTAGCTTCAAGGCTAAGTTTAAATATAAGCTTAAAAGTGCGGTGCGGAGTCAAACTTTTTGTCTTCAATTTTGATAATTTTTCGTAAAAACCTTACCCCTTGCCCCAATAGCCCACAAAAATTTTTTCAACAAAATGTCTCCAGCATTTCAGGAGTTGTGACCCCCCAAAAATAGTGTTTTTCGACAATTCCGTACGTGCAAGATTGCTCAATGGGTATAACGATTTAAGTTACAAATTATGAATTTAAGAAAGCGCGGCTAGTTTTTACCTTAATTTAATACCAGTATTTGTCGTGATATTGCGTTCATCATACAAAAAACCCTCGATATTTTAGGTTCATAACAAAAAAACCATCGATCCAGTGGTTTAGGACTTATGAACCCCCAAAATGGCGTTTTTTTGACAATTCTGTACGTGAAAGATTTCTCAAAAGGCATAACAATGATTTAAGTTACAAATTATGCACTCAAAAAAGCGGCTATTTTCTACTTTAATTTCGTACCTTTATCGTTAAAATTGGTGCAGTATTTGTCGAGATATTGCGTTTCTTGTACAAAAAAACCCCTGATTTTTTCGCTCAAAACACACAAAAGTGAAGGAAAAAAAGTTTAGGCAAACTTCATAAAACCGCTGCCCGTCGTTAGGTGATTTGAACAAAAAAATCGTGTGTTTTTTGTATGGGAAACGCAATATTTCGACAAATACTGAACTAATATTAACAATTAAAGTATAAATTCAAAGTGAAAAGTAGGCGCTTAATTTGAGTGCGTAATATGTAAAGTAAATCGTTATACCCATTAAGAAATCTTTCAGGTACAGAATTGTTGAAAAACACCATTTTTGTGTGTCATAACTTCTGAACCACAGTAGATATTTTGTTAAAAAATTTTTTGTGGGCTATTGGAGGCGGTGGTAGGGTTTTCACGAAAAATTATCAAAATCGAGGACAAAACGTTTGACTCCGCACCGCACTCTTAAGCTTTAGCTAAGGCTAATTGAGGTCTAAATTTAGAGTTCATTAGTTTGTGTAATAAAAAGCGAGTATTCGTTTTTTGCTGCTTTAATTTCTTTTTAATTTTATGAATATTCTGTGATCTATCTGTTTTATAAACCTGTTTATAAAACCTGTTTATTTACCTGTTTTTTTGCCTTTCTTTTTTTTACATGTTTTGGTCCACAAAACAATTACTAAAGACGGTGATCAACAACATAAGCTAAAGTGTTTTTTGAATTAAAATACATAAAACCTCTTTTGCATTAAAGATAAGGCTCGTTCACACTTATGCACAATGCACAATGAATGATGCATAATGCACAATGCACGATGAACAATGCATTATACTACCTGTTCACATTTACGTACAAGGCATAATGCATCAAAACAAATTTTCGGCCAAAACAAGAGTTAAATAAGTTTAAAATGCCTATTTGTCTTGTTAAAACAAAACCTAACAAGAAAAGCGTTGCTGCACATCCAAGGGGACAAAAAACTCAAATTAAACAATGTTGGGATAAACAATCCTAAATATTAGACAGGAAACCTAAAAAAAGCCAAAATATAGAGCCAAAATCCTTTTTGTATATAAATTACATAGAATTATGTGTTATATTTTGTTGAAAATAAAAATATGCATGTAAATTTTATGTAAAATGAAATGTAAAGTTTTTTGTTCAAGAATATTTATAATTTGATTTGTTCTTAAGCAGAAGAGTTCTTAACGTCCGTACTTTGTGAAAGAAAATACGAACACATTTTAAAAGCGTGCTGCTCTGCTGCTCGCACAAACTTGGAACGCCGTTAAAAGTCGCAATGCATTATGCATGCATTGCGTATGGGTGAACAGCTATTTTTGAAGTTTTAATGTATTGTGAATTTTGTATCGTAGATTGTTTAGAAGTGTGAACGGGTCTAATAAGCTTAAGACTTTGATATAATCTAAGATTTGTTAAAAATTTAAGTACCATTTACCCTACTAACTAAACCGTTTCTCACCTAGTTTAGCAAGAATTACCACCTGGAGTAATTTCCAATCGGCAATTAGTATAAGACCCGTTGTCCCAATTTTTTTGAGTGCGCAAAAATGGACGCGACTAGAATAACATTTTTAAAGTTCAACCAAGCCAATGGCGAATTTACAGCACGCGCTTCTTAGAAAAATAACTAAAATAAATAATTTTGGAAAATTTTAAAGTTCTGTTTTTTTTAATTTGGTTTCAGAAAATCTAGATTTTTGCATAACTTATTCATACAATTATATAAAGTTCACTTACGGACCACTCCGTTTTTTCTCGGAAAAAATTAATAAGTAGATGAGCGATTAATAAAGCTATTTCCTCCGACATGTGAAACATTCGGTCAAATGTAAAAATACTAAAAATATAATTTTAAAATTAGTTTACTAGAAGAAATTAAAAACAAAATAAGTTGCACAGCAAAGTAAATTTATCTTTACGTTAAATCCGTAGTACCTTTTTTATTTTAATCAAAGACAATTAGATTTTTTTCAACATGTGGCAGATCAAACATGAAAGATGAATAAAACAAGTGGATGGAGCCGAAAGAATTTGTGTCTATGAACTTTTGACTTAACAAAAGTAGAAATTTTTTAATGTTTTAGTTTTAGGTTTTAATTTAGGGTTTAACTTTAGGTTAGCTCAACCCTTTGAAATTTTTCAGGCAAAAAAAGGCGTCTTAAATCTGGATCGGCAAAATAAGCCACTGCATGATTGTTAAACTGTTGCTCCCTCATAGCTTAGCGACGTCTTTTTACACTGATCAGCAAAATATGATTTCATTTACGCGTCTGAAAGATGCAATAACAATCACAAAGGGTTAAAATGCAGGCATTAGTTTTAAAGATACTGGCTTGTAAAATTGTGGACTTCTAAAATTATTGGGTCCAAGTTTTGGCTTCAATAAATTCAAATTACACTTAACTGTTTTTTTAGATCGTAAATTTCTAGATGCAGAAAAAAGATGTACTAAAAACAAACATTTTGTACCGTAAAAACAAAAAGCTTCCAAGTGTTACACTTAAAAGTACGATAATTGCTATACAGCTGATAGCAATCACTGTTGTGGCCACCACTTTTTCTACTGATGACAAAGTTTCCTAAAATTAGTTTTATAATTTATTGTTAATTTCAGCAAATTATAAATAATTGTTACACTAAACTTTGTTTCAAACATCGTCTAAAGTTTTCAAAGGGCAAAGTCCAAAGAAAATTGTTAAACTTGTTCATGCTTCATACAAAGAACAAAGTCAAAGGACATTTGGATAGACCAAAGTTCTGTGCTCAGTGTTAGTGCTGATGCTTTTTCTAAGGCATTGGCATTATAAAAATTTCTTCTTACTAATAAACCTGTTGCAATTGGATTGCACAATTTACAAGTCGTCTATCTATCAATTAAAGTATTATTTATTTTACTTAATTCTTTTGATTATTTTCTTTTTCACTTTTATCTCTTCCGGTTACTCTTTCTCATCATGTTTACTGTTTTGTTTTTCTAAATTTGTTTTTTTTAGTTTATTTCATGCTGTGTTCATTCTTGAGTGAATTTTTGATTGTAATGCTATGTGTAACTTTTTCTTTTCTTTTTGTGTTTGCTAAAAAAAATAAATGATTTGATTTGATTTGATTTGTCTTTTGGATCATTGAAAGATGTAGTTTGGTCTGTTTTTGAAGGCTGTCCTTAAGACAAAGTATGAACGCTTTTTTAAATACTGTCCCAAGAACATTCCAAAGTGACAAAAGCACAATCTGTCCACAACGCAAGTTGAAAAATTTCAATTTTGTTTTAGCTTTTAAAACGACGCTTTGGATTGTCCAAAAAACACTTTTGGATTGTCCAAAGGACAACTTTGGCTTGTCTAAAGGAAAACTTGGGCTTGTCCAAAATTGGTTTTAAAATTATCTTTTGGACTTTTTCCTTTGGATTTTGTCCTTAGGGGTGTATTTTGGACTGTCCTTCGAATTTCGTTCTTTGAACAAAGTATGAACCAGAACTAAAAACTGTTATTTAGGCTTTATCTTTTGGACACTTTGGACATAGTATAAACCAGGCTTAAAAACAAAAAACTTTAGTTATTGCTATGCAGTTAATATTTTATATTTAGCTCTGTTACATTATTCAGTTAAATATAAAATGTTACATTAAATAAGTAGTAAAAAACAACAAAAATTAAGTTTTTTTTAACCAAATAAAAAATTAATTCGGTGATAATACCGTAATATGCGGTCACTATACTTTGATCCGTTCCCGTAAATGCCATTTCCCTCGATACTACCGTGAAACCTTCTTACGACAAAGATAACACCTCTGTCTCACGGTGGTGGTATTTTCCTATGACAAACTTTTTAGGTAAACCTTACCGCGATAAGATCTTCGCATGACCTAGGTTTTACTTCCGTTATACATAAAATTTTGTGCGCGAATTATGCCCAGTGAGCGAGCAAATTGAAATGGTTAAAGCTGTACGATAGCAATATGCAAATTTTTTCAAAATGAAATATCCTACGTAATATATTCTATCCGTGACAAAAATCTGAATATTGCTTTAATCATTTCAATTTGCTCGCTCACTGGACACTGCTCGCGCAAAAATTATGTATGACGGAAGTATGACATAGGTCACACGAAGGTTTCACGGTTGTAGCCGAGGAAAAGGCAATTACGGGAACGGGTTTTGAAAATCTTTTTTTAATTAGATAAACCATCATTTTTAAGGCTGGTTCATACTTATGACAAAACGTCCTTTAGACTTTGTGCAAAGGACAAAATCCTTTGAACTTTGTCCAAAGGACAAACACAGCGTTAAAACGTCCTTTGGATTTTAATCAAAAAGACAAAATCCAAAGAACAACGTGTTCTTTTTGTCCTTTGGACTTTTTCCTTTGGATTTTGTCCTTTGGACTGATTTGTCCTTTGGATTTTGTCCAAAGGACAAAATCCTTTGAACTTTGTCGAAAGGACAAACACAGCGTTAAAACGTCCTTTAGATTTTAATCAAAAAGACAAAATCCAAAGAACAACGTGTTCATACTTTTTGTTCTTTGGACCTTTCCCTTTGGATTTTGTCCTTTATTTTGTCCTTTGGACTTTGTCCAAAGGACAAAATTTGTCCTTTGGACTTTGTCCAAACGACAAATTTAAGTAGCGTTCATATTTCGTCCAAAGGAAAAAGTCCAAAGGACATTTTGGCTTGTTCAAAGGACGTTTTGGCTTTTCTAAAATTCCCCTTTGGACTTTGTCCAACATACGTTTTGTCATAGATATGAAACAGCCTTTAGGAGGATTTGTTTAGGCAATCAAATAGTGCAGTTTATTTAAATATGCAAGAACGTCACTTTCAGCGATTGCAAAATTTTAAGAATTCAAACCAGCGAAATTAGGAATTTTAGAAAAATACAGTTCCAAGTGCATTATATTTCTAGTTCCAAAAATTCCAAAGTTCAATTTTTATCAGCTTTCTGTTCCAAAATTCATGAATCTAATAGCCAAGTTTGGGAGATTAAAGCTATGAAAAATTTTCTGCACAAGAATTTCAGAGATTCGGATCCAAAAATAGAAAAGCAAAACTTAATTTTTTTAAAGTTTAAGCCTAGATCTAAGCGCAAGCCTCATAGAATTTAAGAATTTAAATTTTTGACAGTTTACAGCTCTGATTATTGGTATGGGAAATAAGCAAAGCCTCCAATTCCTTTTGTCTTTCGTCCTAAATTTAGGTTAATTTGGGAATTTAATAAAAATACACTGGACCAGGTAAAGTGGGCTAACAAAAACTGACGCCTAGGCGATTGGAACCGCGTTTTGACTGTCGACAAATAGCTGAAGTCAATAATTGCAAACGCACTTTGAGTGGCAACAAATAGCTAAAGTCAATAATTGCACACACATTTTTCAAATCTCATGCATACGTGAGATTGAAGGACCTTACGATTTTCTCGTCGCAATCCTCCCGCTGGCATTCCTGAAGGTCGTCAGGGTTGCAAGCGGTTTTGCGGTTGTTTTTCACCGCCGTGGTCAGCACTGGACTGGCATCCACAGCTGCGACAAAGGAAGCGAGTTCCCCTGGATCTCGATTCCTCTTCTTGACGCACTTCTGGTCCTCAACGTGACAGTTGGAATAGGGGCCATACGCCGGGCAGACAGGATCAACTATAAAGAATACGGAGAATTCGCAAAGAAACTTGATGTGACCATAACCAAGGATGGGCTGTTTTAATAGATAAAATGAATTATTTAACAGCGGACGGTTTTTTACTGAATTTCGCAAAAAGAAGCGTAGATAAAATTTGAATTTTGAAATTTTGTTTAATTTTGTCCAGTAATAAATGAATAAAATTATTTTTCTAAAAATAAGTCCATTTTTTTAAAAGTTCTATTTTTCAAAAATACGCTACGGCTATTGTCCAGTATTTGTATTTTGTTTGTGGTGTGTTTTATAAAGCAATTTTTATTTTGAGTTATGTACACATTTAGTATTTCTAAACTTATTAACGAAGTTTTGCAACTCATTTTAGTTTTAAATAGAACAATAAAGAAGTATAATTGTGGATTTTTCTTTAAATACAAAAAAAAAAAATAAAAACGCCGTGGCCACTTTTTTTTCAGAAAACAGTTTTTTCAGCTTATTAATAATCGGCATTGAACATAATTAAACTTTGAACATTGAACAAAGCTAGCTTCTGTGGTTCGTCCAATAATTGAGGAGGAGCAGGAAAACAAAGCTAACGACAAGCCGCTGGTTTTTAAATGGGTTCTGGAAGTAGCCTCCCAAGAAGTGCTTTGAAGCATGATGTATGGTATTTTATTTGCGGTTTTTGGCCGGATTCCTCCAAAACCACTCGAAGTGTTTCATTTGGGTAACCGCTTCCCCAATAGGCTTTTGAATAGGTGCGATTCGAAAGATCCGCCCACCGAAATTTTGTTCTGAATCGCTGTAAAATTTTGCGTACTCACAAGACAGTATTCTCGTATATATATAAAACCGAGATACACCTTTGCCGAGAGAAAGCGGATTAATGAATTTTGCCGTGAACGTGTTAGTTTGGGTGCAGAAAACTATATTTTTTTTACGAGAAGGTTTATCGCCTAATGAATGGAAGGTTGCTCCTTAAACCAATAATGCAATGCTTAAACCAAAAGTGCTAGTTTCTCCTAAAAATAAGCCAACTACTCGCAACAAATTAAAAGTACAAGGTATGTATAAATTGTCAGTTTAACATTTTTTGGTCAAAATAAATGATTTTAGCGTGTTAGTTGCTTAAAAGATTTTCTTCTGCCACTCATTGTACAACAAGCTCATAAGGAATCCACTAATTGAAATTACGTAAATTATACTTATATTAATTTAACTATTTGCAGGAAAACATCCAAGTAAGAGTAAAAGTAAAAGTAATTAAAATTTCAAAAATCGAGTAAAAGTAAAAGTAATCCAAAATCCGTTACTTTTATTAGTTTAAGCAAGAATATATAACACAAGAGAATGTCCGGCTGTACACTAAATTTTTGATCAAAATTTTGCGAGACCAACCAATGTCGCACTTTCAATTTTGTGTGCGACTTTTCTCGCAAAAATCCGCCGTTTTCTGCTAGTTTTACGGCGCTGCGATTTTTAACACAGTGTTAGCTTTCTCGCATTCGGGACTGCGACTCTTTCGCACTCTTAACTGCTTTATTCGCACTGCAATTATTTTCGCACTGCGAGTCTGGCTGCACAAAAAAATTAAAACAAAGCGGAGCGAAAATTTTGTGTTTAAATGAGTGAAAGTCGTCTTGTTACCTTAAAATGTTAAAACTTTTTAGTTTTAATGAAATATAGTAACTTTTCAACGTTTTAAAATTAAATAAAACAAGTTTTAAAGTGTTTTACTCCATTGAAAATAACTACCAGCGTCTGTATTTTTTTGTTGCGCAGCCAGACTCGCACTGCAAAAATAATCGCAGTGCGAATAAAACAGTATATAGTGCAAAAAAGTCGCAGTCCCCACTGCGAGAAAACTTACAATGTGTTAAAAATCGCAGCGCGGAAAAATAGCAAAAAATGGCGGATTTTTGCGAGAAAAGTCGCACACAAATTCAAAAGTGCGAATTTTCTCGCAAAATTTTTGTCAAAAACTTAGTGCACAGTCGGACATTCTCTTCTGTTATATATTCTTGTTTAAGTAAAAGTAAAAGTAACTTTTTACAACGCTACTCCAATGTTTTTACAACGCTACCGTTAATCCTTGAATTTTAATATAAAAAAACTATTTTTGCTGTTTTTGTGTAATGTAAACAATCAAAAATAGAAAAATATTTAAAGATAAACGGCCAAAGTCAACAGCTTTAATATAAAATATTTAAAACTATATTTTTCAATCCTAAAATAAGTTATTTTGACCAAATTGCTCCCAGAAAGATTAGAAATAATAGAAATCTAGCAAAATATTTGTTTGGTTTACTTTCTATAATTGTTTTGCACTTCTATCATTTTTACGAATAAAATATAGGATTAGCAAAAATAAACATTTAAAAAAAATATTTAAAAAACAAAAACACATAGTATAATAGTATACCGACGCATGTGGAGACTGAAAGATCCCAAGTTCCCAAAGCCAAACAATTAATTACATTCAAGGGAGATTGATAAAGATATCCAGTGTTACAAGATACGGTAGCTTTCGTCCCCAGGCAATTCATTCCCGTGGTTTGACCGCTATATGTAATGTATCCGTCAGTTGGGTCTACGAGATTGGGACACGCTAAAAATGTTTTGTAAAATTTACAAATAACTTATAAACTGTGTAAATACATTAAGCGA
>JASAMX010033272.1:0-12763 GCA_030248175.1 Microlaimidae sp. YZB2_3
ATTGGTTTATAACTTATTTAAACCTTAAACATTTGAAAACCGTACTGATGTTGGCTTCTTTTAAAAAAATTCCTATTCATTTTATAATTATGGCATAATAAACGACATACCTAAGCTATCTTTCCACACAAAGTTTAATTAAAACCCGTGCACTATTAAAAATCCAATTTATTGTGATTGCGATCCAATTTCTTTTTGGTAATATTCTTTTTTAAACGGATCTTA
Organism: Microlaimidae sp. YZB2_3; assembly: GCA_030248175.1. Lineage (NCBI taxonomy): Eukaryota > Metazoa > Nematoda > Chromadorea > Desmodorida > Microlaimidae > Microlaimidae sp. YZB2_3. The sequence goes on from JASAMX010033272.1 coordinate 226, forward strand.
AACAAAACAAGAGATAAGTTAAGTAAGGTAACGAATCTTGCTTACAAAGAGGTAAGTTCTATGTTGTTTCATGGTATTAATATTTCCTGGAACTTGGATCTCCAGAGATCTGCCCAATATTGTATTTAATCTCTTAAATAATTAGAGAGTAATGTCATACATTATAATATCATATTTTTTGTAAACTATAATAAAAAAGTCTTAAAAATACAAAATAAAATAACTTAAAATGTGCATGCTTTACGCTTAAAAAAACTTTAATTCGCTCATCTTGAAACTGTAGAGACTGGGGGTCGGTCCACTAAACGCGTGCAGACTTGGTGATATTACGTTACCACTATTGTGTTACTTTGTGTTACATTGTGTGACTTGGTGATACTACGTTAGCACTATTTTTTGTGCTCTATTGGGGGCAGGGGAAAGGTTTTCACAAAAAATATCAAAATTGATGACAAAAAGTTTTGTACTCCGTACCGCAAAAATTTTTTACATATTTTAAAGTTAAAAATATAAATAAGCTTAAAAATATACTGGACCGCACCTTTAACTTGAAGAAGTTTTTGTTTTGTGGAATTAAATGTTGATGAGCATCTTTTACATGGATCAGTAATATTGGCCCTTAAACATTTTGCTTCCGCTTTTTTTCTTTGATAACGCTCAATAAAAAATGGTTCAAATGTGTTTCATAGCAAAACTAAATGAAAAACACAGAACTTTTTATTTTTGACAACTGCTCAGTTAATAAAATAATCTTTTTTATGAAATGTTTCTGTTTTAAACTATATTTTTTTTTAAATTATATTTTTGTGTAATCAAATTGACAATTTTCGGGTTAATTTTTACTACAACTCTATCACACAAAAACTTGAGTGTGAACCCAAAGTAGATTAATAATCTGTTTTTCTTTCTTTTAAAAGAGGGCCCCTGTGGGTTACTATGCACAGAAGGTGTTTAAACAGCTGTGACACCCAGGATAATGCGTTCACAGGCAAGGTCATATTAACGCATTCCATTCCAAGAAATTCCAAGAAAACAATTTTGTTAATTCCGGTAATTTAAACAATTTTTATAAAATTGCTTGTTCCAAAATGAAAAATATTCAAACCATTACTGCACTTAAGCAAAATAATGACAGTTATACAACTTGTCCCATAGAAAAATCCAAACTATTTAACGAATATTTTGCTAGTGTATTTACTATTGACAACAAATTCAGTCCTGTTTTTTCTAAAAAAGTCCCGGCTACAACAGGTTTAAATACAATTCAATTCCCAGACTCCAAAGTTTTCAAAAAACTCAAAAAACTGCCACCCAAACTTTCCAACACTCCAGATGAAATCCCTGCATTTTTTTTGGAAAGAAACGGCTTTTTGTATTGCAAACCCACTTGCACACTTTTTTAAACTTAGTTTAGAGTACAAAACTATTCCCGATGTTTGGCGGGACGCTTTTGTTACACTTATTTACAAAAAAGGATTATCTAGCCTTACCGCAAACTATCGACCTATTTCAATTACTTGTATCAGCTCTAAAATTATGGAAAGTATTGTTTGCGAAGGCATGCTTGTCTATCTACGCTCAAATAACCTAATTTCCAAAAATCAGTTTGGTTTTATTTCCAGAAGATCAACTGGTTTACAGCTGCTCTGCACCTTGAATGACTGGACCAAAGCAATCAGAGACAAAAAAACCATCAGCGCAGTTTACATAGATTATCAAAAAGCATTTGATTCCATCATTCACTCAAAATTACTTATTAAATTAAAAGGCTATGGAATTGGCTACGAGCTTCTTGAGTGGTTGGCTGACTTTTTAAAAAATAGGCGACAATGTACTGTTGTGGACGGTTTTAAATCAGAATATGCTAGCGTTCTCTCTGGAGTACCGCAGGGCAGCGTTATTGGGCCTCTGCTTTTCATTATATACATTAATGATCTTGAAACTTGTGTAGACAACAATACAACAGTTAAAATGTATGCCGACAATACTAAGCTCTATTCCATTCATAATCCAAATCAATTTCCTCAAAATTTTCAAAATTCTCTTTTACAATTTTCTCAGTGGTCTGATATGTGGCAACTAAGCGTTGCCCCTGAAAAATGTAACTCAATCTCCTTTGGGTTTGGTAATCAACAAAGGTTTTTTACCTTAGGCCACCATGTCTTGGACAACGTTAACTCAGTCAAAGACCTCGGAATCATTATTTCAAATGATCTTAAATTCTCTCTACACTGTAAAGAAATCTCAAACAAAGCTTTGGCTAGAACCTCTCTTCTTTTTTGTGCTTTTAAAACTAAAAATAAAACTGTTTTATTGCGTGCTTACACAACATTCATTTGCCCTCTAGTTGAATACAAAACATCAGTTTGGTCACCATAACTGAAAAAAGATATTGAATGTGTTGAGCAAGTGCAGCGAATGTTTACTAGAAAGTTGTTTTCTAAATGCTCATTAAAAAAAATTTGTTACATGGATCGTATAAAATATCTTGGAATTGAAAGCTTAGAATCTCATCGTATAAAAAACGACTTGATTAACTGCTACAAAATCATGCATAAAAAAGTAGATGTAAACCCATCAGATTTTTTTAAGCTTTCTGCTTACCCTAAAACTAGAAACAACGGCTTTAAGTTAGTATTGGAAAACGCACGCGTAAATGTTTGTAAACATTTTTTTTCAAATAGAGTGGGTCCCTGGTGGAACTCCTTACCATTTGATGTAGTGTCTGCTCCAACAGTCAAATTATTTGTTAATAAACTTGTATCTACACCCAAAACCCCTTATTTGTGTTCTGTATTTTAAAATTTTTATTATTTTTTGATTCTGTGTTTTTTTTGCATTGCTATAATATTGTATGTAAGTGTGTTTATGTATGCTTATACATGTGACCTATACAATAAACATTAAATAAATAAATAAAAACGCCCCAAAGAGTAGTGGGGGAAAAAGCAGGCGCAAATATTTCCACGCGCGTTGCTATGGGGGAGAAATTGGCTAGGTAGGGCCACTGGTTACTAAAGAAGACAATAGGCGCTGACCCCCCCCCAAAAACCAAAATAAATAGGAGACACTTTTTTATAAAAATCCTCTAAAAAAAAAACAAAAAATAACAGGGGAAAAACAGTAAATCGGATATTTACTTTTCTTCTCATGTCTACCACACAAAACCAAACAACACACAAATCCTGGTTTTGCAGAAATAATTTATTGCTCTAAGACGTGTGATTTATTATACGAGTAATACAATCTTCTTTTATATTGGCGTGCGCAGACTAACAATATGTGAGTTTTACTAAAACGCCTTACAAATCATTTGCAATACAAATATAATATGGGTAGCTAATTAGTTTTTCAGTTGAGCAAAACTTATTTAATTCCACAAAAAATAACTCCTTTGCACAATACAAAAACAAGCTTATACTTTGTGTTAACGGAAAACAACATCTTATAATAAACAAAAGAACGGTCGATAAAACGTTTATTGAATACATTTAAAATGTGACGTTTCAAATGTTACAAGCAATCATCATCAGATGAATAAAACACTGAAACAAAAATTATATCATATAAAGTTTTAAACTAATGAAATATAAAAAAATCAATATGAAGAAAGAAATATACACTAAACGCACTTTCTAATATTTCTAATAACATATTTCATTAATATAAATTTTCTAAATATAAAAGCAACCTTAACAATACACATAAAATGTTCGAAACTTCCTCAAGCAAAAATACAATCAAAATACTAGTAAAACCAAAAAATACACGAACACAATAAAAAAGGGGGATAAAATACAAAAGTTTTAGAGTTGTGTATTAGAATGTAAATATTTAGCTAAAACTGAAAATTTTGAGTTAAATCAAAAAAACTTTTTGAATGTTGATAAAACTATGCGAAAAAAGTTAACCAGGGTTAAAGAAAAACGATTATAGTTAAAAGAACACATGATAAAATAAAACTTTGGAAGACGGTGACAGAAGAGTGCTGAGAAAAAAAAGTTGATTAAAGGTAAAAGACGCTAATTACATGATTAAACTACCGAAAACTATGGATTAACACATGGAAACTTATAAAACGTTGACACATACAAAAGTTTGGAGGAACAAGTTAAAAAAAGGCGTGTAAAATTGGAAACCGATATAAGAGGTAAACCAAATAAAATGATGAAAAAAAGGGATAAAAAAAGAACGGGGCACCCCAAGTTTTTTGAAAAAACTACCCAAAAATTTATAAAAAAGATAAAGCGGGTATGAAGCGGGTATAAAGCGGGTATAAATTTTTGTTAAGGGCCGGTTTTTCTTGATTAATAAGAAGACTTTCTTTTATAAGTAAATAAAAGTCATTCTTAGCTCTACACATAATATTAAAATCGTTAAGATTCGCAGAATAGCCACAATTTAAAATGTGATCAAAAATCGCTGACTCTTTGTGTGTGGTTGGTATTCCCATCAAAGAGTTTATTCCCAGATGTTCGGATGCTCTGGTATGTAAATGACGAACTGATTTACCTATGTATTTGGTATCATTGCAGATACCACACTTGAACGAATATATGACACCAGAGATCAAACGTTTTGGAATCATATCTTTTAAATAAAACGACAAACCAACATGTTTGGAGGAGCTGAATATAATTCTACAATCGACCTGAGGCAATGACTTAAGAACATGACAAATTTTGTTACGAGTTTGAAGCGAAAGAGTACCTAAATAAGATAAACACAAAACTAAAGGACACGAAGGTGCAGAAATGATTTTTTCAGTTTTTTCTCAGCACTCTTCTGGCAACGTCTTCCAAAGTTTATCATGTGTTCTTTTAACTATAATCGTTTTTCGCATAGTTTTATCAACATTCAAAACGTTTTTTTGGTTTAACTCAAAATTTTCAGTTTTAGCTAAATATTTACATTCTAATACACAACTCTAAAACTTTTGTATTTTATCCCCCTTGTATTTTATTGTGTTCGTGTATTTTGTGGCTTTTACTAGTATTTTGATTGTATTTTTGCTTGAAGAAATTTCGAACGTTTTATGTGTATTGTTTAGGTTGTTTTTATATTTAGAAAATTTATATTTAAGAAATATGTTATTAAACAATTAACTTTTGCTTTAAAATTTTATTAAAATGAAAAAGCCTTTTGTCTAAATTATGTTTTACGTTTTAACCAAATTTATCATATGTTTAGTATATTATAAAAGCTTTAATATATAAGTATGTGTAGTGTATATTTCTTTCTTCATATTGATTTCTTTATATTTCATTAGTTTAAAATTTATATGATATAATTTTTGTTTCATGGTTTTATTTGTCTGATGATGATTGTTTGTAACAATCGAAACGTCACGTTTTAAGCTTATACTTTTATGAAGATACCCAAAAACTTCAATATTTTGCATGTCATTGATTAAAACTTTTTTTTATTTTTATTAGTGATGTTCTTACTGTGCAATATTGTGCTCCAGAGCTCCAGCCATTCAAGGCGCAGGGTGCTCCGGAGCTCCGTCCATTAAATAAGCAATTTTATGCTTATTTAAGCTTGAAATACATTTAAAGTTACTCTATCTGCAATTTTAAGACTTTTTAATTATTCATAAAATTAATACAAAATAGGGTGGAGCTTTGAAGCTCTGGGGTTCCTCCAGAGCTCCTAAATAGGAAGCTCCAGTCTGAAGCTCCTAAAAGCGGAGCTTTGCTCAGGAGCTTGGAGCTCTGGGGCACATCAGTAGTAAGGGGTGGGCTAATTCCTGCTGTTTACACACAATGAATATAAGTTGAAATTTTAAAAATGAGCCTAAAAATAGGTTGTTTTTTTCTAAAAATAATTTTAGAGCCAAAAAATACTTAATTGAGCCATGTCGCTTAGTGTATGAATTTACGTGCAATTGATACAGGAACTTTTTAGACAGATATTTGCCCTTTTTAAAATGTTTTATCAGCGCTAAAACAGGTTGACTAGTCGTTGAAACCGCAATTTCCGTAAGCAAACTGCAAAAAAGTCTTCCTATAAACCGATTTTTCAAAGGAAGCGGGAGAAGATTGCGCTTTTTAAATAAATTTTACCTCCTTACCCTCGATGAATATTTCCTCAATCATAATAATAGTTAATCATCTTTTTTTAACCATATAATTTGCTCAAATCTTGTTTTGAGATGTCATCATCTATCAAATCATAGATATAATTTGAAAAATAAAACTGTTTTCACTCCAATAATTATTTTGAGCCCCTCGTGCCTATTTGAATAATTTGTCCTTCGTGTACGCCAGGAACTTTTTAGAAAGATAATTAACCTTTCTAAAATGTTTCATTTGCACGAAAAAAGGATGTCCAGTTTTTGAAACCGCAAACTTGCAAAAAATCATCGTTTTTCTGTTGCATAACAACCGCAAACTTGCAAAAAATCATCGTTTTTCTGTTGCATAACATTTGTTTAGATAAAGAAAATGTAAAAAAACAAAAACAAGTCTTTTTTTATGGAACGTCTCTCAAAATTGTACCATCTGTTGGCGTGTGCCTAAACTAATATAAATATTCACGATTTTACCAATTCATTGTGGTGTTCACAGGACCATGTGAAACTCAACACATGGACGGTTAAAAAATAAATGAATTTAAAAAAATTAAAAAGGGGAATTTAGAAAAAATTATTTAAATAAATTTAAAACAAATACTGCAAAACAAGTTGGTAATTAATGTTTTGCTTATAAAACTAGCCATAACTCACGAACTCATAAAGCAATTGTAAAAAGTAAACTATCATTGAACTCGTCAAAAACTGTAATATTTAATGCTGTATTTAGTTTCAACTATTCCGATATTTTTTATTTGATTAATAAGTTAAAACTCTCTAATAATTTACACAGCAGTTCATCAAAAATTATTTTGATATTATAGTTTTTTAAAGTATATTACAAATAAAATGATACTTGAACCTTAAAAATTAATTGATTATTTAAAGAGTTATGACTATTTGTATATAGCGCTAATGTTAAAGTCGACCAAATAATAACCGCATTTTTTATTGTTAAAACTATATTACTAATATACTAATAAATTAAACACTTAAATTTTGACTTTTACTATTTTATATAATCTCAGACCAAGATTTTTTTGTTTTAGTTAATAAAATTTGTGGTTTAGTGCTGAAGTTGCTTAAAATTAACTTTAAAATATGTAAACAAAACTCAGCACTCAAAATCAAAATTTGACTCTTCTTACAAAAAAAATTACTCTTCAAATTGTCTAAAAAATCCATAGTTGAAACTTAACTGCCAATTAACCAAAAAAAACATTAAATGTAGAAACAACTGAAATAAAAGAACCCTGGGTTTTTTGTTGACTTTAACTTTAACACTATATAAAATTAATCATAACTCATAGAAATCATAAATTAAACTTTACAATTTAACTATCATTTTATTTGTTATATTCGTCAGAGAACAATAATATCAAAATAATTTTTGATGAACTATTGTGTGAATTATTAAAAAATTTTAACTTAATAATATAATCAAAAATTTCGAAATAGTTAAAACTAAATACACCATTAGATTTTAAAGTATTTGACGAGTAAACTGATAGTTTAATTTTTACAACTGCTTAATAAATTCGTGAGTTATGACTGGTTTTATAAGCAAAATATTAATTAAAAACTTGTTTTGCAGTATTTGTTTTCAATTTATTTAAAAAAAAAAAATTTTAATTCCCGTTTTTTAATTTTTTTAAATTTATTTATTTTTTAACCGTCCACGTGTAAAGTTTCACATGGCCCCGTGAACACCGCAATGACTTGGTCAAATCGTGAATAGGCTGTTTAATGCTTTTAATGTTTACGTTTAACAAATTTTTGTGGGTAATAATATCCTTATTTTATTTATAAAAAATTGTGGTTTTGGTAACTAGTCATCCTTTTTGCACGCACATCATAAACATTTTCTATGGGTAATTATGGGAAAGGGTAAATATCTATGTAAAAGTTCCTGTATCAACTGCATTTAATGTCAAGTGAGTTTGGTTCAATTCAATGGTTCAATTGAGTATTTTTTAGCTCTGAATCTGCAAAAAAAACATCTCATTATCATTGATCTTGGAAATGTGAAGTTTGATTTCGCACCAATAATTTTATAGCGTCGTTTTTCAACAGATAAATATCACTTAGTTCTCTTTTTGATTTTACAATTTTTCCGCATCTTGGTTTAAAATGTTATCAGTATCAAATTGTATATATGAATAGAAAAATCAAAGCGTTTTAAGGTGGATAATTATTTTTAGTCTCTTGCGTATTATATAATATATAGGCAATGCGCGGTGGAAGAGAGTGCTCAGTACAAGAGGTAATTAATTATTAATGACACTCACGCACAAAATCTTACCTATTGCCAAGGGCGAATTATCTCTATCCCACTATAATTATCTTTTTATTTTTCCGACTTTGTGCAGTGTTCAAAAATCTGTCAACAAATCGATTACTCCTGAGCGCGCAATATCATTTTAAATTTTCAACAATTTTTTACACCAATTATTTTAACGTTAATTGGTTTGCGGACAATTTGAATGATTTATACCAATCTCCTAACTAAATTCCCACCAATAAATTACTTTACTAATTTCCATCGTTTACTCCAATTTGTGCATATTCAAAATTAAAATTTAATACTTCTGCAAAAGCTGGAAAAAAGTCTTTTGTCCAGGTTTCCTGATTTATAAACCATTAAATTGTAACCAAATTGTAAACCTTTGTTAATTTACGCTAATTTTAACAAGAATTTAAATAAATTTAAACAAATACAAACAAATCAAATAAAACAAATCAAATCAACAGATCAAACAAATACAAACAAACAGATCCAAACAAATACATAATTTTTTTGAAAACATCAATAACAAATTTTATGTGGTATTCGGTATATTAGAATTATTTATTTTCTTTGGCAAATAATCAGTATTTTCTATTTTATTATCACATGGTGCAACACAATGATGATTTTGATAAAACCTTTAGCAAAGGCAGGATTTGGTCCAATAATCTAATGTTGTCTTCAACCATAACAAAATCATTCGGAAATTTTGAACAGTTATGCTAAGTTCGGGCCCATAACTAATCCACAAAATGAGCAAAAAAATATTTTTTTATAATTAAAAAAAAAGTTTTGTTTTTTTACAAAACCCAGTCAAATCCATCTGTATCCAGGTTTGGATTGTTTTGCCATTTCTGATTTATGATTAAGCGCCTCGTTTTACAAATCCCGATATTTGTTTTTAGCTTCCTTTTATCTACTGGTTTGTCTATAAGGTTAATAGCGCATTAATAAAGAGTAGGATATACATACTTAAAACATATCATCAGACTTGGTGTGAAGTAAACTTTCACAATAAAATCTAAAAAGTACATCTATCAATTGCATTTAAATTCAGAAAATTATGAGACATGGTTCAATTTAATATTTTTTGGTTTCAAAATTGCAAAAAACCTATTCGCATTATCATTGATCTTAAAAATGCGAGTTCTGATTTCGCACCAATAATTTTATCAGAGTCATTTTTCTACAGATAAATATTATTTAGTTATCCTTTTCATTGTACAATTTTTTCGCATGTTGGTTTAAAATGTTTTGTGTTTTTTTATGTTTTGAACTAAAATATCTTATAAATACCAGTTATAACATGAAGGCAGCTTTTAATAGTGTGCAATATATCCTGTTAATCAAAAGAATGAAGTTAGACATTGCTGGGAGAAAGTATGTATCACTTATTTCAGCTAATAATAAATTATAAACTTCTTCAAATTTGTTCAAGTCGGTATTTAATAGTCATTTTGCGATAATTATTTTATGTTATAAATAGTATTTAAAAATAAGAAAATAGCTAACCGATTATTCCTTTCCTCGTTTGGCGAGGAGGCCCTTCGAGGGGCCTTATCTAAAACACAGAACGTTAAAAAATCATATGTTAGTAATTTGAAGTTATATATATTGAATATATTGAAGTTATATATATTGAAAAATGTAATCGCTCTTGCAAAACCAAATGTTCTGACCTCTCTTGGAAATTCTGATATTTCTGAATCTCTCATCCAGAGATTCACCGCTCGCCTGTCCCTGCCACAGCCTCCATTCCACTCGAACAAAAGCCTCCCCAGCCGTCGTTAGGACTAAAACACAAAATTTTTATCAAAAAGAAAAAAACTTGTTAAATAACTAATTTTACTACAAATAAAGAGATGTGTAAAATGCTTAAAACACTAACTCATGGTGAAGCGGTGGGAGGTGTTTGGGGCCCAGTCGAATCCCTCTCTTGTCTCATCTGACGTGTGGAACTGGACGCTAAAACAAACAATATTAAGGAAAAAATTTAAAATGATGAAATTTGGTGTTTTATAATAAAAATATATACAAAAATAGAAAATAGCTTACTCAGAGAGGGCTCCTCTTCCTGTGGCGGCATTCCCACAACACGCGCTTCCCTTGTCTCTGGGTCGTATGTGATTGGGAGCCGCATCATGTTCCGAACTGAAACATATAATGTTGAGGAAATATGGTAACTCAACCTCTTTTTGCAAACAGCGAGAAAAAACTCAAGAATTTCAAACGTCGGTTTGCGGGCTTCCATATGAGACACTCCAGATGTAGTACTCTATTGCACCTGCCAACGGATTTCCGAATACCTAACTCCAAATTCATCTTATTGTTCCCCAGCAACAACCGATTATATTTTTGAGAACTATCTTGGTAGCTTACAAATTTTTATTGTTAATAACTAGAAATTATTTTATAGTATTATTCCCAACAATAATAAAAAAACGCATAATAAAAAATTACCTGTGACTAATACACTTTTTTGAGATAAAACAAATAAAACAAATGTTATTTGCAATTTTTAGAGTATCTTATATACTTTCAAATATTAGTTTTTCAGATTTTATAGCTTAAAAAGTAATTAATTTTTTAAATAGTGTTATCATTGCGATTGTTATTGATGTATAAAAAAATATTCAACACGTGTAATTAAACATTTGACATAGCTTTAGGTTATTTTAAAAGTGCATGAATTATTTTTATATTAAAAAAAAAACGCAACCTATTACGATTGTAGCTCGAATTGTGGCGGTTTGCAACAAAGTAATGCACATTTTGTCTATAGGCAAATAAAATCTAGCTGACCTCAATCATTGCAGTTTGAATCTACGATTTAACAACAAAACCAAAGTAATTTAACAAAATATTTCAACAAAAATGGTTTAATATTCAAATATTTAATTTTCAAATATTTTAACAAAAACGGTTTAATATTTAGGATAAAAACTCTTTTTTTTTGTATATTTTGTGAAAAAGTGGAATTCAAAATATCGTTTGTGTTTTTTTTTAAACGTCATAACCGCATAATTATGCATATTAAGATATATACTAATATCCATCTTAAAAATTTAGCCCATAGAAAGACAAATATTATAAATTTTATTCAAACAAATATTATATATTCTAGCATATATTCGTGTATTTCTGTAATATTTTCTCTGGCGCGGACCACTAGATTGTTGCTAGAAAGGTTTTAAAAAATAAAAAATACTACCAATTTTGTCACAAAAAGTTATATGCATGTTTGATTATCTAGGGTTTCCGCATTTTAATTATCTAGCAGAATATGAGAAAGATTATAAAGTGCGTAAATTATTTACTGTTATTTAAATGCTTAAAACATTTTTTTAGATATATTGGTTTTGGCTGAAGTATTAAGCTGTATTTACAAAACCGGCGCGGAAAGGCCGCGTTGTGGTCACGCTGTGGCCATGTTGGTTTTGTGAATACCGTTGATTAGTTTTTTTTTAAATACACCAGATTAAAAAAATAAACTGGAAATTAAAAAAAAATATGTTTCTGTTTTCTTTTAACTTTAAACTATGTTTTTTGTTGAATTTAAACCTTTTGCCATAAAACGTTCGTCCTGTTTGGTGTTTGCGTTTAATTAATTAAAATAACATTAAGTATCAGTATCGAGCAAGCACTTTTTAATCAAGTAAAATATCAACAAACAGTAAGCCCAGGACATACTTCTTCCAAATCGCCTGATATATAAAACGTAAAAACTCGATTTTGGGCAGTAGGTAGTGCATTTAATTTCGGCACTTTTTTGTTTTTCCAATGTAACTTTTTTAATGTATGGTCCGATTTTCATGTTTGATAGCTCACTTTGAAGCTTTCACGATCCTGCGTTGCGTTACAAATGTTTCACTGTACGAAAGTAGTTTTTTTGTCTAATTAAATCAGTTTTTAAAAAAATGAAAAATTGTTGAAATTAAATGTGTGCATTTAATTTTGGCACTTTAAAAACAATCGATTGTTTCTCAGTCAAAAAATTATCATTTTAAAAAATTTAAAAGCCTATCATTATCTCCAGGCAGCTTTCTTTAATTTAAGTTTTTACTTGTTTTTCAACGTGTAACTGGAAAAAAGTTACAGCTAAAATGCCAAATGGTATCAAAATCAGCGAAATTTGGGAAAAAAGTGCATTTAATTTCGGAACTTTTTAAAAGGAGCCC
>JASAMX010033273.1:0-33373 GCA_030248175.1 Microlaimidae sp. YZB2_3
TATTGCTATACAAGCGACAGTGTGAAGCCAGGCAGGACTTTTCCCTAGCAATAAGTCTTTGATAAATAATTGCAACCTTTACGGTAGTACTGTGTGTAGTGTTCCATGGTTTTAGGCTTAACTAAAAGATTTTAGTTTACTGCCTGATTTTTGATATTACATTTAACGTTGAAATTATGAATAGTAGGTGTTCTGTAAGCCAGGGTAGATACATATTTTTATATACTTTGGACTCTGCATTTGTCCACTAGTTTGCTAGATGAGACCCCGCCCCCACGCGTTACCCACGTACAACAACAATTATTTTAGCCATGCCAAGTTAGACTTAAGTGGGGTAGGGGTGGGGTTTGCACCCCGAAAAACGGGGCCCTAGAAAAAAATCCAGGGGTCCCCCAAATTTTTCGAATTTTTCATCCCTGACCCCTCTGGATTTTGAAATACGCCCCCTCTCTCGAAAAAATTTTAAGTACTTTTTTATTAAGTTTTCTTTCAAAAAACGTAAATTTTTTAAAATATAAAAATTCACAATTTTATATCTTTTATATTTAGGTTTTGCTTTTTATTCAATAAAATGTAAGTATTATTCTAAAAATTATTATTAAGCTTTAATGGTTTAAAAGTATTTTGCTTTGAAAATTGGACCCCACCGGACCCCCTCTAGGTTTCAAAATCATTCCGGGTCGACCCCCCCTAGAAAACTAGGGGGGTTCAACCCCCCCTAGGACCCTCCTAGATTTTTGAAATGTCACCGGAGTACTCTTCGATGTTCATCTATGCCCATACTTTATTATTGATGCTAATTGCAGGTATTCCACAAAAACTACAGCCTTCCTGCGGGGGGGGCCGGCGGGCGGCGGAGCCCCGAGGCCCAGGGAAGCTGCCCCCGCTCGACACGACGAGCAAGGAGACTCAAGGAGACCCAGAAAAGTGAGTGGGTTCCCTCTAGTAAGGATATGTTTATTTACTAACTTTAACGAAATTTTATGTGGGCTTTTCAGGCTCAGTTTTTTAATCATCTTGGGCAGTTAAATTCTCCGGTGACGGTCGGGTGTTTAGAAAACTGCAAAATGGATTAAACTAATAAAGATATTTTTAACACAAAAACGTAATGTATTATTTACTGTTTCTTTTGTTAAAAACAATTTTTTGTATATCTCCTAAGACGTGCTTAAGTTACATCCGCGTTTAAAAGTCAAAACCTTTCGAATGTTTTAGTTGTTGTTTTTTTTATTTTTAAGTTGTTAATACCTAATTTTTTATAATTATTTACTCTCGCCCAACTTTAAGATAAAAAAAAAGTTTAACGTGAAAAGAAATTGGATATCTAACCTGAGCCAATAGAAGTTTTTATTATACAAAAATTTCATGCAGATAGGTAGCACAGATTCTGTCTGAAACACTTCTATAATTTTTGTAGAAACTATTTTGCAGTTCGGCGGAAGAGTACGGAGGATTTCTGGGACCAATCACTTATTTTTTGTCCTGTGCACTTTAATCAGAAATCAAATCAATTAATTAAATATTAATTAAACAAAATTAAAACTAACGTTTAAAATGAAATCCACTCAGAATAAACTTTCCGTTTCTGTGCGCATGGCTCCAAAATCGAGACGCGAGGGTGCTGCAGGAAAATCCCCAACTCCTTCCCGAGTTCTTCAGCAAATCGGACACAGTATGTTCTCAACTTCAAGTGAGATCTCTTTTCTGTTGTTTATTACAATGTCTAAGCTATGTTAATAATAAACTAAAGTGCAGACGAAAAAATTCAACTAAGATTTCTTCTTTTTCGTTGTTTATCAAATAAACGGTCTAAGTGATGCTTAAATAAACTAAGATAATGTGTACGGGGTTTTCAATCTGTTATCAACAAACGGTTTAGGCTTAACTAAACCTAGAAAACGAGACGTGATGGGGTTCTCCAAGGGGCGAATTGCCTTTGTTTTTTCGGTGGAACTAAGCTAAACTAACACTTTTTTTTTCAGCTGACTTGGGTACAGGCCTAACGCAGTTTTTTTTTAAATACCCAACAATAATTTGCTGACGCTGGTAATGTAAGGACATTTTTTATTTTTTTGTTGGTATAACATTAAAATGGCTAATAATTTTGTACTCCCAAATTATTAATGTATTAAAATTAGTGTATCTTATACTAAAATTCTATCAAGGCAAAAAGTAATATCAAATTCAGAATGGATTTTTGCGCCCAGCCAAACTGCTAAACTCAAACCCTTCCGGGGCCGCTCCTTCTCTCCGCCCCCATCACTGTGACGATCAGTAAAACTAAACCAACAAAAATGTTTAACCCAACATGTAGTTAGCTTAACACGATGTACACAATGTAAAAACACCTAAGCAAACCACCCATTGGCCATTTATGATGCCCATAAATTATTAAATCAATAATTAGCATTTTTTCCTTAAAACATTAGTACTCAGAAAAAGACGTCTGTAGTATGCTCTAACCCTTGCATTTCCTGGGATTTAAAACCGTACTCCTGCTGCGAAATATTAAAATAATTTTTAAGGCCATCAATCGAATTCAAGAAGCGTTCGTCCAAATGCTTATCAGCCGCGAAGCCGGGCGGTGGGCGGAGGAGGAGGAGCCAATCGGAGGCCTATAATCGGTCTCGTTCAGCAACGGGAGTCGATATAGGTAAGCAAGTCTAGGAATCGATGCACTGAATTTAAAACTTTGAGGTCTTTCAAGATAATAAATAATTTTAAAAAAGATAAATATGCATAAAATAAATTTAAATATCGTGTCGTTTCGTTTCATAAGTGTTAAATAAGGGAAGAAACCGGATACGAATATGTATTATTATACTAACCCTTCCCTTGTCCCCGCCTAATGGGTAAACTACTACTCCTCCACCACCTAAAAATTTTTATTTAAGCGTTCGGTCCCTTTATTCGCCCTTACCCTGCCGCTATTAAAAAATTTGTCTTTTTTGGTCTAACGCATATAATGTATAAATGTTTATTTGATATAGCTGACGTCTCACTTTCTTAACTCTAAACCTTTTTCAGAGTTTTTAAACCATATTTTTAACGGATAGCACGTCATTTTACCGTGTTAAAATTTATACTTGTTTTCCTTAGAGGTTTTAAAGCTTACCCCCAATCCGGAGTATACCCCTAGGCAATTTTCGCCTTTACCCCGAAGAAATTTGCTCAAATTGTGTAGATCACACGATGCTCCACATATAGCGATTTTCGATAAAACAATAGTCGCATCTATTTTATAAAAGTCTCACAAAAGATTGTAGTTTTATCGCGTTATCAAAAAACTCTCTTGATGTTTCATCCGCCAAAAAAACTCTCTATGAAAATTTAATTATTTTTTAAAAAATCCTGGCCTAAAAATAATTCGGATTATGCCCACTGAAATAAGCGGGGGGATTAAGATCATTTTTGATTTGTAAAATAAAATTGGCCGCAAATAGACTTTTAATTAAACTCCTTTTTAATTAAAGTCAAATGGGGTTTCCCGGGAGACCATGGTGTGGGAAGCCTTTTTCGCCTGTGAGCAAGAACGAAAATTGTGCCAACTTTTCCCTTCTCACCCAAATGGAAGAACTTGCAAATGGGAACAGGCAGCCTCCCGGGGTGGGAGTGGCCCCCACCCGGGAAAATTAAACTCCTCCCCGTGCCAATTTGCCCCCTAGGAGGGAATGAGCCAGAGTTTCATTTTGGGGGGGGGGGGCGGAGTTTAGTACAAAAAAAAATTTCGGGGGGGGGGGGGGGGGGACACCGCCCCCCCTCCCCGAAATTTTGGGGGGGGGGGGCGGAGCCCCCCCCCTTAATTTTTGAAAACGTTAAAAAAGCAGGGATAAACGTAGATAAAGCTGTATAATACACTGTTTTTGGCCTAATAACCTATTATCTAATGTTTTTAGCGGTAAAAACATGTTTTCTTAGTTAAAAATTACATAAGCACACATTGACAGAGCCTGGATTTTACAAAAAAGGAATTTAGAGACGTTAGTTTCAGACCCCTTGGCTAAACCCACATTGTAAACCAAAGCACATGAGCAGCATCTCGGCTCCATGTTTTCTAGGGTACCTACCTATATGAAAAAAATCCGAGCCAATGCTATAGGCGGCAGGAAAATTTAGGAGGGGGGAGGTACATAAATCAACCAATATGATTGTTTGTTTTGCTTTCTGTGTAGTACTTATTACTTATAAAAATTATTGTACTAACTTTAAAATAACATTAGCATCAGGCAACATAAATAACGAGATATATATGTATGTATACTATAGAAAGTGACCGCTGAGCGAAGCGAAGCGGAACAAATTTTTGGTTTTTGGGGGTCCATTGGGGTACTAAAATTATTTTAAAGTTTGGCGCAGAGCGATTAGCGAGGCGCTAGAAAATTTTGAATTTTTAGCCTGAAAACCCCCAAATTTTACTATCTGGCGACCATTTCGGGGGGGGGGCCGCCCCCCCCCCCCCCCCCAACACTATCCTTCTTTTCCTCCTGTCCACCGTTTCGGGGGGGGGGGCGGCCGCCCCCCCCCCCCCCGGGCAAATGGTGGGCGCCAGTCGCCAGAGTAAAATTTGGGGGTTTTCAGAGGCTAAGAATTCAAAATTTTCTTGCGTCTCGCTGATCGCTCGGCTCCAAACTATAAAAATAATTTTAGTACCCCAATGGACCCCCAAAAACCAAAATTTGTTCCGCTTCGCTTCGCTCAGCGGTCACTTTCTATAGTATACATACATATATATCTCGTTATTTATGTTGCCTGATGCTAATGTTATTTTAAAGTTAGTACAATAATTTTTATAAGTAATAAGTACTACACAGAAAGCAAAACAAACAATCATATTGGTTGATTTATGTACCTCCCCCCTCCCTAAATTTTCCTGCCGCTTATAGCATTGGCTCGGATTTTTTTCATATAGGTAGGTACCCTAGAAAACATGGAGCCGAGATGCTGCTCATGTGCTTTGGTTTACAATGTGGGTTTAGCCAAGGGGTCTGAAACTAACGTCTCTAAATTCCTTTTTTGTAAAATCCAGGCTCTGTCAATGTGTGCTTATGTAATTTTTAACTAAGAAAACATGTTTTTACCGCTAAAAACATTAGATAATAGGTTATTAGGCCAAAAACAGTGTATTATACAGCTTTATCTACGTTTATCCCTGCTTTTTTAACGTTTTCAAAAATTAAGGGGGGGCTCCCCCCCCCCCTCCAAAATTTTCGGGGGGGGGGCGGCGGAGCCCCCCCGAAATTTTTTTTTGTACTAAAATCCGCCCCCCCCCCAAAATGAAACTCTGGCTACGTCCCTGCTAGGGGCACAAATTGGGCACGGGGAGGGAGTTAATTTTCCCCCGGTGGGGGGTCAGCTCCACCCCCGGGAGGCTGCTGAGCCATTTCCATTTGCAACTCTTCCATTTGGGTGAGAAGGAAATTGGCGGCCAAATTTTCGTTCTTGTCACAGGCGAAAAAGGCTTCCACCACCATGGTCTCCGGGAAACCCATTGACTTTAACTAAAAAAGAACTTTAATTAAAAGTCTATTCGGCCAAATTATTTTACAAATCAAATAATACTTAATGCCCGCTTGGTTCAGTAGGCATAATCCGAATTGTTTACCAGTGATTTTAAAAAAATAATTAAATTTTCATCAAGAGATTTTTTGGCGGGATTAAGTGAAACATCGAGTTTTGATAACGCGATAAAACTGCGATCTGTGAGAATTTTTTTATAAAATAGATGCGACTATTGTTTTATCGAAAATAATTTATATGTGGAGCATCGGTTTCTGATCTACACAAGCTTGGGCGAGGATTTCTTCGGGGTAAAGGCAAAAATCTGACTAGGGGGTCATACTCCGGATTGGGGGTAAGCTTTAAAACCTCTAAGGGGAGCAAGTATGATTTTAAGCACGGTAAAATAGGCGTGTTATTTGAAAATCGCTAAAAATATGGTTTAAAAACTCTGAAAAAAGGTTTAAAAATTGTAAGAAAGTGAGACAGTCAGCTATGTGAATAAACATTTATCACATTATATGCGTTAAATTTACCAAAAAAGACAAATTTTTTAATAGGGGGCAGCGGCAGGGTAAGGGCGAATAAAGGAAGCGAACGCTAAAATGGAATTTTTAGGTGGTGGAGGAGTAGTAGTTTACCCATTAACGGGGACAAGGGAAGGGGTTATAATAATACGGTATTCGTATACCATCTTTCTTCCTTAACACTTATGAAACGAAACAACACGATAATTTTTTTTAAATTTATTTTTATCATATTTATCTTTTTAAAATTATTTATTATCTTGAAAGACCTCAAAGTTTTAAATTCATGCATGGATTCCTAAACTTGCTTACCCGTTCTATCGACTCCCGTTCGGCGGGTGTGACTTGAAGTTGAACGAGACCGAGTTGTCTGGGCACTGGATTGGCTCCTCCTCCTCCACCACCGCCCCCGCTTTCCGCCGGCTGATTCAGCATTTGGACGAACGCTTCTTGATTCTGATTGATGGCCTTAAAAATTATTTTAATATTTCGCCACAGGAGTCTAAATTTAAATCCCAGAATGCAAGGGTTAAAGCAGTCTACAGACGTCTTTTTCTGAGTACTAATGTTTTAAGGAAAAATGCTAATTATTGATTTAATAATATTATGGGCATCATAAATGGCCAATGGGTGTTGTGTTAGTGCATTTACATTGTGTACATAGTGTTAACTTAACAGCATGTTGGGTTAAAGAGCGTTTTGTTGGTTTAGTTTTACTGATCGTAGCAGTGGTATTATAATAGGGGCGGAGAGAAGGAGACCACCCCTTAAACGAAGGGTTTGAAATTTAAGACCTCAGGCAGTTCGGCTGGCGCAATAATGAAATCATCTGAATTTGATATTACTTTGCTTAATAGAATTTTCATATAAGATACACTAATTTTAATACGTAATAATTTGGGAGTACAAACAAAATTATTAGCCATTTTAATGTTATACCAACAAAAAAATAAAAAAATGTCCTTACATTACCAGCGTCAGCAAAGTATATTTTGGGTATTTAAAAAAAACTGCGTTAGCTATGTACCCATCACTGAAAAAAGTGTTAGGTTTCGCTTTGCAGCAGCTTCACACAAAACAAAGGCAATTCGCCCCTTGGAAAAACCCCATACACGTCTGCACCTTAGTTTATTATTAAGCATAGCTTAGACCGTTTGTTGATAAGCAACAAAAAAGAGGGATCTTACTTGAAAACCCCATACACGTCTGCACCTTAGTTTATTATTAAGCATAGCTTAGACCGTTTGTTGATAAACAACAAAAAAGAGGGATCTTAGTTGAAAACCCCATACTCGTCTGCACTTTAGTTTATTATTAAGCATAGCTTAGACAGTTTGTTAATAAACAACAGAAAAGAGGGATCTCACTTGAAGTAATTGTGGGTTACTCTGTCCGATTTGCTGAAGGAGCTCGGGAAGGAGTTGGGGATTTTCCTGCAGCACCCTCCGCATCTGCTCGAACTGAGGCATGTCGCGCAGAAACTGAAGAGCGTCTAAATAGGATTTCATTTTAAACATTAGTTTTAATTTTGTTTAATTAATATTTAATTAATTGATTTGATTTATTGATTAAAGTGCACAGGAACAAAAAATAAGTGATTGATTAAAATATCCTAATTATCTTCCGCGAACTGGGATAATTATTTCTACAAAAATTATAGAAGTGTTTAGCAAGAACAGAATCTGTGCTACCTAACCTGTGTATGAAATTTTTGTATAATAAAAACTTCTATTGGCTCAGGTTAGATATCCAATTTCTTTAGTTAAATTTTTTTTATCTTAAAGTTGGGCGAGAGTTCGATAATATCTATAAAAAATTAGGTATTAAGCGACTTTAAAAATAAAAAAAACAAGCAATTAAAACATTCGAAGGTTTGACTTTTAAACGCGGATGTAGACTTTAAGCACGTCCTTTTTTAGGAGATATAAAAAAATTGTTTTTAACAAAAGAAACAGTAAATAATACACTACGTTTTTGTGTTAAAAATATCTTTATTAGTTTAAATCCATTTTTGCAGTTTTCATAAACACTACCGACCGTCACCGGAGAATTTAACTGCCCAAAATCATAAAAAAACTGACCTAAAGCCAAAAAAGCCCACGTAAAATTTCGTTAAAGTTAGTAAATAAATCCCCACTTCCATATCCTTACTAGACGAAACCACTACTCACTTTCCGCTGATTCGGGGTCTCCTTGGTCTTCTTGCTCGTCCGTGTCGGAAACGGGGGCAGCGGCTCCTTCCTGGGCCTCCGGGGCTCCACCACCCGCCGGCCCCGCCGCAGGAGGCTGTAGATTTTGTGGAATACCCTGCAATTAACATCAATAATAAAGTATAGGCATAGATGAACACGGTCAAAAAGCTAGGGGGGTATTTACTCCGGGTAAATGACATTTCAAAATCTAGGAGGGGGTCCTAGGGGGGTCGAACCCCCTAGCTTTCTAGGGGGGGTCGACCCGGGGTGGAAGATTTTGAAACCTAGAGGGGGGTCAGGTGGGGTCCAATTTTCGAAGCAAAATACTTTTAAACCATTAAAGGTTTAATAATAGGTTTTTTTATAGGATAATACTACATTTTATTGAATAAAAAGCAATATTCAGATATAAAAAGGGTGTAAAAATATGAATTTGTGTTAAAAATTTACGTTTTTGAAAGAAAATTTAATATAAAAAAAGTACTTAAAATTTTCTCGAGAGGGGAGGGGGGGGCATATTTCAAAATCCAGAGGGGGTCAGGGATAAAAAATTCGAAAATTTGGGGGGAGGGGCCCCCTGGATTTTTTTCTAGGGGGCCCCCAAATTTTCGAGGCTAGGGGGGTGGACCCCACCCTACCCCCCGGCTTGAGTCTAGCTTGGCATGGCTAGAGTGATTGTTGTTGTACGTCGGTAACGCATGGCAGTCTTCCATCTAGCAAACTAGTGGACAAATGCAGCTCCAAAGTGTGTGGAGTCTGTCTGTACCACTGGCCTTGCAGGAACACCTATGCTGCTCATGTACAACGTTAAATGTAATATCAAAATCAGGCGGTGACTTAAAATCTTTTAGTTAAGACCTCGGAATGGGTGGACACTGCGCGCAGTGAACACTCTACCGGTAAAGGTTGCCAACATTGTTATCAATAATGGACGAAGAGGCTTAACTATAGGGGTGAAATTTTTTTTGCCCCTCCTGGCTTGTCTTAGCGCCTGTCGTTTGTATAATCTGCATAGGGGAGATAAGTTTCAGGTAATGCAACAAAAACAACCCTACCCCCTCCTTGTTCATCTATGAGTATAGGTGACCAGGGGAGGCGTTGGTGTGTTGCTGCTCCATTATCCTTGTGAACTCTGCAAAGAAGGAGTGACGTTCCTCGCCGTTCGGATTAAGAGGGGGGAGATGGACGGGACTCCCCCGGCACCGAATTCTTAAATGGGGTTTCACTTAAGAGTGTGAAGGGGTGAGGCTGGGGTTTAACTTCCATTTTTGTAAAATTTGAAGAAATACGTCTTCAAAGTGACTTATATTTTAATATAAACTATCCTAAATTAATATAAATTCCAATTACAAAATTAAAAAATGGTTTTAAGCAAAAAGGGCTTAAGGTAGAACACCACAGTTTGATTTTGACGGCAAATCTTTTCTAATTAACTTTTACTAACGTAATTTGACCTGCTGATTCAATTTTTGACATTTATTTTTCTTAAAAAAATTGTTATCGTCCACAACCATTATAAATGACAGCAATAAAATACATGTCAAAAATACAATACATTAATAAAATTCATTATCAAAAAAATTCTATTTTTTTTATTTTTCCTTTAGCGTATCTTGAATAATGAACACTTTTTTTAATTAAAAAGTTTAAAATTAAAAAAAAAAGTTTTTTCGACGTTAAAATTATTCCCTGCTTGAGATTCGAATCTGCGAGTTCGATGATCTAAGTCCGACGCTCTAACCACTGAGGTACTGGCCCATCCGAGGATCAATCTTTAAAAGCTGGTGTTAAACGGGGCGTTTCGAAATGTAGTTTCTCGGCGTCAAATCGAAAAACTTTAAATGAAAATTAAAACATTTGATTCTCTCAGATTTTAATGAAAGTTTGGAAATAGTTAGACACAAGTCTAATCAATACTTTGAATATTTTTTGATTATAAAACTAATTCAGGATTTTTTTATTTGATTTTTCTTTTAAAAACATGGATTTTTTTAATTTTCTTAAAATTTTGAATTACGTTTAACTCCAAACCACATCTAAGAGATGCCCCCTATTTTTCATTAAATATCTATAAAATTGCAGCAAAATCTGAGAGAATCAAATTTTTTAAATGGCCAAAAACTGCTTTTTGAGCTTTAAATTCATCGAACTATATCTCAAAATAGAACAACCGGTAAACGATGAAATTATTACTGTTGATACATCATAATATGAGCTTTCGATCGCACTATACTTTTCGTTTTGTCGGACAAAAATCAATATCTAAGTTGATATCTAACTTTTAGTAAAAATCGTTGTAACTGTGGTGTTCTACTTTAAAAATGCAATAAAACCCTTAAAAGGCCATAAAGTGTCCATTGACCAAATTTTTGTTTTATCTATTACTTATTCCAAATCTCAAAGCAAACAAAACCTGAGGTAAGAATGCATTCCTCATATGTAAACCACCCCCTTTCTAAATCCGAACTTAGTTTCCCTCTTTCTCAATTTCGTTCCAATATGGCAATGTATACAGACAGGATGATAGGTATCGTATAAGTGGACTTTGCATCCAGTTCTTAACAACCGTTTAACAGCATAGATGAACACGGTCAAAAAGCTAGAGGGGAGGGGGTGTTTACCCCGGGTAAATGACATTTCAAAATCTAGGAGGGGGTCCTACGGGGGTCGAACCCCCCTAGCTTTCTAGGGGGGGTCCACCCGGGGTGGAAAATTTTGAAACCTAGAGGGTGTCAGGTTCAGGTGGGGTCCAATTTCCGAAGCAAAATACTTTTAAACCATTAAAGGTTTAATAACAGCTTTTTATAAGGTAATACTACATTTTATTGAATAAAAAGCGATAATCATGTATAAAAAGGGTGTAAAAACATGAATTTGTGTTAAAAGTTGACGTTTTGGAAGAAAATTTAGTGTATAAAAAGTGCTTAAAATTTTCTCGAGGGTACGGGAGGGGTCAGATTTCAAAATCTAGAGGGGGGTCAGGGGTAAAAAATTCGAAAATTTGGGGGGAGGCATACATGGGCACGGGGGGGTTGGGGGGGTTAACCCCCCCCCCAAATTCTGAGAAGTGGGGTTTAACCCCCCCCACTCAGAAGTGGGGGGGGGAGGAAAAGTTAACCCCCCCCAATTTTGGAAAAATGAAGAAAAAAAATGTCTTTAAAATGACTTCTAACTGCCTCCAAACTTATGTTTTGAGGTCAAAATGAATGTTTTAAGCAATAAAAAGCTCAAAAATGCAATAAAAAGGGCTTTTTGACCTAAAATTAGTGTTTTTAACCTATTTTTCCTTCAAAATCGAAAAACGATATGGGTAAAATGCACTCCATAAAAAAAAACGATATGGGTATTTTGCGTTTCTCGGATTTTAAACCCCCCCCCCCACTCCGGACCAACTTGCCCATGTATGGCGGAGGCCCTGGATTTTTTCTAAGGGGGGGCCTCAAAATTTCGAGGCTAGGGGGAAGAGTGGACCCCACCCTACCCCCCTTGTTCATCTATGTTTTCCAGTTACAAACAACACAAAATCTGTAACCAACCAAAAATATTAAGAGCAAAACAAAATAAAACATTCCAGAATTTAAAAGTGAAATTTAAAAATATTAAAACTGAGCGTAATTTATTTGGAGCCCAAACAACACATTTTGGTCCTTACGAAACAATTTGCAGAACTTATAAAGAAATTCAAAAGCTGGAATTAAGCAACTTACAGTTAATAAATATTCTACTGCTCGGTCGGGATTATTGAAAGATGCCCGTAGCGCCTCCACAACTTTACTTCGTTCATAACCCATATTCATAATAGCCTAAAAATAATATAGTATCAAGAATCTATAACCCAAGAGAATGTCGTACACTGTACACTAATTCGCTCAAAATTTTGAAAAAAGCAAAGCTTAAAAAATCGCACCACAATTAACTTCTTATGCGCACGCGACTTTTTTGCTTTCAATAACTATTTTTCTGTAGCTGCGACTTTTTATACAAATAATACTGGTTATATTGAGCTGTGACTTTTCTCGCATTAGTATATACAGGAAAAGTTATTCACTGGTAAAAATACCAACACATTGAACTTGGATTGGAGCGTGATATTTTGATTTTCGAATATCCATGTAAATGGCTACTACAATAAAAAATTGCGTTCGCATAAAACATTTCCCGACCAATTTCAAAAACCATTAAGATAAACCAAAAAACTCTTTACGATATACCTGCACCATGGACTCGTACTCCGTGCCCGTGACGAGCGCTGCCTCGGCACTGGCCACACTTACATCCGCGGCCGAACCGGCCGGTGCAGCCGGAGCCGCTGCTTGGGCGGCTGAAAAATAGTTTTAATTGCAGAGAGATTACAATTACACATTGATTTTTTATTACTGCAACTGCATCGCAAGTCACCGCAGTTTAATTTACGGTTCCCCCCTGAAATTCGAGGGGTCCCAGTACTAAAAAAGCTAAAAACGGGGTTTGAGGTATACGTATACACCCCCAAAAAATTTTTGGGACCCCCGTTCAATTTTCAGGGGTCGGGTATACCCCCCTCCAAAAAAAATCCGGGAGGCTGCCCACCTATGGTCATACACATAGGTGAGAACGGCCCGGGAAGCTAGGGGGTTGGTTACCCGGGATAACTAGAATTCTAAATTCTAGGAGGGGGGTCCCAGGTGGGTTCGGACTCCTTCTAGCTTTTTAGGGGGGTCGACCCGGGGTGCAACATTTTGAAATCTAGAGGGGGATCAGGTGGGGCACGGTGTCCAAAGCAAAACAGTTTTAAACCATAATAACTTTAATAATTGTTCTTTTTTATAGGATAATACTACATTTTATTGAATAAAAAGCGATATTCTGGTGTAAAAAAGGTGTAAAAACATGAATATGTGTTAAAAAATCACGTTTTTGGAAGAAAATTTAGTATAAAAAGTACCTAAATATTTCCCGAAGGGGAAGTGGGGGTCAGATTTCAAATTCTAGAGGGTAGTCAGGGGTAAAAATTCGGAAATTTGGGGGAGGCAGACCTGTGCACTCCCCCCTGGGTTTTTTATTGGGAGGGGGGGCAATTCCAAAACGGAGGGGGGGAACTTTTTTGAAACGGGGGGGGGGAATAAAACGGGGGGGCAACTTTTTTGAAACGGGGGGGAGAATAGCCCCTAAAAAAATTTATGTCTAGGCAAAATCGTTTCCCGCATATAGCCTCACTAAACATTGAAAAGCAGATACATATCTATTTTTGGTCCCAAGAACGGCTGAAAAAAAACTCTCAACCAAGCATCTGCATTCAAAAGTTAAACGCGGATGACTTGAGACGATTTGGGGAACTTAGATCTAAGGGTCCTACCTAAGAACTACAGCTGTTAAGTAACGATTTTTCGCAACCTAAAAAGAAGGGGAACTTAGATCTAAGCGGCGCACAAACACGTGGCCCTTTCAAAGAGGTTGTCCATTAATACCGCACCAGCTTTAGTAATAATTTTAACACATTATAAACTGTTTAAAAAACCACTGAATTATTTTTTTTCTAAATATTTGCCGCAAACTTTAATTATTGTTTAATTTTTTAAAACAATGCTGTTAAACATTGTTGTTAAAATGAATTAAATTTACTTTCATAAATTTTTAAAGTTAGTTTCAATATGTATTTTAGAGTTTTAACTAATACATTATTTATTTACAATTTTTTTATGTAATAATTTAAGTAATAACGACAATTTTTTGATTTTAATAGGATATAAAATTTTAAACTTATTTATTTAAAGATATACCTTTCAGTTATAATGATTATAAATCACAAATTCTTTGGTAGATTAATAAAATCCCAAAAAATATTCAAAAAACATAAAAATTCAATAAAACTCTGATTATTTGCGCATAACACACGATAAAAAAAAAACCAGCATACACAACTGTTAATAATTACATTGATTACGAAGTGTTAAATATACTTATTTCATATAAATTACTAATTATTAATTTAAAATAAATTATAATGTATATATTACATATATATATATATATATATATATATATATATATATATATATATATATATACTTTACTAGATTGTGAATAAATCACACAATTTTTTAGAAATAATTTGGTTTAACTTTTAAAATCACGGTTTTTTAAAAATCAAATAATATGTAAAAAGTTTTTTGAACTAAAAATAATCTGCTAAAAAACCATTAAAGAGCAGTGATTTTATTTCCAGCGTATTTCAGAATTTTCATTTTTTTTTAAGTATCATAAAGATTTTAATGCGAATAAGATCACTTTATAATATTATTTATTAAGTTTATGAAATCAGGTGATTTTATTTGTAGGTAGAACCACCGTTAGTGAGTGTATATTTAAATTGAAATTCTAAAATAACTGCACAAAATCTTGCACTCAGATAGTGACGTAATGGATGTAAATTACATTTTAAGTTTAAAAAATAATTTCTTGCCGGCAAGATCGAGTCTCTGAATGAAGTTTTGTTCATTCTGCCTCTGAGATAACCACTTAGCCATCTGGTTAGATAGGCTGGAAGTGTGCTGTTTACTATCTTGCTGATTAAAAATTTCTATTTCTATTTCTATGCTGATGGTGTCAAAGGCCTTGGTTAGGTGCAAGGCTGCTACTATTGTTCGTTTGGGTGGAGCTTTTTGGTTGAAACCAGTTGCTATTTCATTGGTAAGTTGAAGGAGAGCAGTAGTTGTTGAGTGTTTGGGTTTGAAACCGTGCTGATCTGGATAGTGTGGTAGATGTTGGAGAAGGATCAGTTGGATTATTTTTTCAAAAACTTTTATTGCTGGGCAGAGAAGTGAGATTGGTCTGTAAGAAATAGAGATGAGGAGATCCTTTCCAGGTTTGATGGGTGGTATTATTGTTGCAGTTTTCC
Organism: Microlaimidae sp. YZB2_3; assembly: GCA_030248175.1. Classification (NCBI taxonomy): domain Eukaryota; kingdom Metazoa; phylum Nematoda; class Chromadorea; order Desmodorida; family Microlaimidae; species Microlaimidae sp. YZB2_3. The sequence continues at coordinate 15,093 of JASAMX010033273.1, forward strand.
AGATTGAATGTATGCTATTTGTTTTTAGTGATAAGTTGAACAGATCAGTTAGATATTGAATGCCAAGAGGACCAAGGTTTTTAAGGTGGAAAATGGTTAGATTGTCATGTCAGGACCGAAAGCTTGCCTTTTCTACTTCTGTGGTTGTGATATTTTTAGGTTCTTGCTTGATTTTTTAATGTTTCAAATTAATTTTAAAATTTCTTTTGGTGTTTTGAAAGGTTTGTTTGGAGTAAATTGTTTATTGAAGTTGTTTGCTAATAATTGAGGGTCGTTGATTAAGTTTCCATTAAAGTTTTTACCTTTATACATTTTGCCTTCTACTCCAGACTTCATAACCATATTTATTGGCGCCACAGTCACAGCGGTCAGCCAAGGACAAAGGGAAACACTTCTTCTGTTCTTTCTTAATAACCTTATTTTTTGTGCAAAATATACTTTATGAACATACCTTTTTTAGTCTCGCAGATTTTAAAATAGATTTTAAACATTTTTTAATGTTAGATAATTTTTGTGTAGTTTTGAAGAAGTGGTAGGACAAAGTTATTTAAAACTAAATTATTTATTAGATTTACAAAAGTTTTAAATTTGTTTAATTGTAATTCATGATTTATGTGTGTTGTAAAATTTGGAAAAAAAATAATTCAGTAGTTTTTAAAAGAGACTTATAATGAGTTAAAATTAAAAAAAAAGCTGTTGCGTTATTAATGGACAACCTCTTTGAAAGGGCCGCGTGTTTGCGCGCTGCTCAGACCTAAGTTCTTCTTCTTTTTTAGGTTGCAAAAAATTGTTATGTAACAGCTATATATCTTAGAACCCTTAGATCTAAGTTCCCATTACCCTTGAGTGCTTGAGACAAGGGGTTGAATTTGGAGAAAGACATTCTTACATAGGGTAACTGACTTAAATTTGGCCAGCTTTAATATCAGCCACCGGCTATTATTTTGCCATGCGTAAAGTTATAAAATTAACTTTATATGGCTAGGTAGATGACATGACATCATGACCTATCTTGCCATAAGCAGTTCATTTTTACAACTTTACACACGGCAAAAATAACAGCCGGTGACTGGAATTAAGTTTGGTTGAATAGCCGGTGACCGGAATTAAGTTTGGCTGAATTAAGTTTGTCAGATACCCTACACAAACTGAAATAACGGTTAGGCTTACCTGCGGAGGGGAGCTGTGAGGCGGCTGTTGTGGGCGGGGCAGAGGGGACGGCGGCGGGGGGTGCAACGGGGGAGGGTGCTGCTGGTCCTGGCGCGTTATCTCCATTCCCATGCGCCGGATCCTCTTTCTTTTTCTAAAAGACAAATGTGATTAAATTTAAATAAATATACCGAACGCGCCAAATTAAAACGGTTTTCATCCGGGAGTGAATGCAATGATCGCGGGGTTAAATCATACATGGGCACGGGGAGTTAAGGGGGTTAAACCCCTAAATTCTGAGAAGAAGGGGTTTGTTTAACCCTCCCCCCACTCAGAAGTGAGGGGGGGAGAAAAGGTTACCCCTCCCTAATTTTAGAAAAATGAAAAATGTCTTTAAAATAACTTCTAACTGCCTCCAAACTTAAGTTTTGAGGTCAAAATGAATGTTTTAAACAGTAAAAAGCTCAAAAATGCAATTGGGGTTTAACCCCCACCCCACTCCGGACCAACTTGCCCATGTATGGATTAAATGGTGCCAAGCACAAAAAAAAGCTATTTTTTTTAAAAATGAGGAAAAACGGGGACAAAATAATAAAACAGTAAAAAGGTCAAAAATGAATCGCAAAAATCAATTTTGAAATGTTATAATAACATTTCAAAATTTGAGTTTTGTTGCCGCATCATTTTTGCATGGACTATACTGATGTTCTTACCCCCAATATCATGCTGCAGAGCTCCGACCATGTAAAGGTAGCTCCACTTTACACTCCACTTATACTTTACAGTATTATTTGATGGTCCAACTAAAAAAAGAGTTTGCTACCTCTGGAATGAAACAAATGCTGGTCGAGGTTGTTCTGAAATTGACACTTACATCTACAAGTACATACAATCACTGGGTGAAAAGAATCTAGTGTCACTGTCGTCTGACACATGCGTTGGCCAAATAATAACCAACATTTGGCAGCACTGATGCAAACAGCTGTACAGCAACTTCCAGTTAAAGAAATTACACTCAACTACTTGGAATCAGGACACAGCCAGATGAAGTGTGACGTGATGCATTCTCTGATTGAGAAATCAGCATGGGTATCAGAAATCTTCCACATGACAGAGTGAAATAATGTCATCATAAGAGCCAGGCTGGACCAGCCGTTTGAAATAGTGAACATGGAGTTTGGGGACTTTCTTGATTTAAAAGTGATATCTGAGAAGTTCGTGAAGAAACGGAACAAGGGTGTATGGAAAGACGGTTAGCTGGTTGAACATCAAATCACTGCAGTTCAAGAAAAATAAGCCAGGGGTCATTGGGTACAAATATAGCCAGACTGAAGAAGAGTACATTGATATTCAGATCTACAGCCAGAGCAGAGGACGACCGTCAATCAGAGGAGAGCTTGCAAAGTTGCATCTGTCAACACAGCCAATCGGAAAAGCAAGGAAAGAAGATCTGGAGAAAGTGTGCAACTCCAAGTTGATCCCAGATGTCCACCACAGCTTCTACAGATCGGTGAATTCAGGTGCAAGGGTCGTAGATGATGAGATAGACCTGAGTGAAGGAGAACTAAGCGAAGGTAAAGATGAGTATTACAGTGAAGTCTGTCGCAGTTCTGCCGCTCCTAATGAAGATCTTGGATCAGAAGGATAATTGGAACATTTTCCTAGCAGCCAAAGGAACAGCGAATAATGGACTTACCGAAGCAACATCTCTGCCACTAGAGCAAACAGAAGAAGTATTACAGTGAAAAGTCTTCTACTTCTGACGACAGCAGCAGTGAAGATGAGGATGGACAGGATTTGGACTCATCCTTGGAAGATGCATACCCACTGGCTGACTTGGGTAACAAAAAGGACTGAACTGTTGTCTTTCATTAATTAAACTTGAATTATTATGATGCATGTGTTTTTTCTGAGTTGATTTTGGATTTTGATGTTAGATTTTTGGTTGGAATTTGATTAATATTAGAAGTAGACACTAGTAATGATAAAGATAAAAGTGAATTTTAATATTTTTGACAGTTAATCTGAAGAAATAAAAGATTTTTAGTTAAAATTCTGGTTAAAATTTGTAGAACATCATTGTTGTGGTTTAAACCCTGAAATTGTGCTAAATATGCTAAAATATAATGGAATGACCTTGTAGTGGTCTAATTCTGTAAAGGTAAGCCTAAATTTTTTATTTATCAGCTAATTATCTGTAGTATAAAACAATCTGCCATTTAAAAGTAGTCCAAGCACTTTTAGTACTTTGACAAAAGTGATCTAAGCTGTTGGGTCAAAAGAACCTGACGTGACAAAGTAGCCCAAACCCTAAATGACGTAATAACTCCCAAAAGCAGGCTTTAAACTTCATGGGCATTATGCAGTAAACAGACCATTCATTAATGCATATTATATATTAAATTTAAAATACTGGAATTAAAACCTGATTTTAGGAAACTGTTCAAAAGTTAAAAATGGTCATAACTCAAAACTTTTTTTTAATTGGGCTACTTTTGTCATAGCGACGATATGGCCAATATAGGATGTAGCCTACTACATACCGACAAACCAAGGGCGTAGCCAGGGGGGGGGGTTGTAGGGGTGGCAACCCCCCCCCCTTTTGGGTTGGCGGAGGTAAAAATTTGGGGGTCCGAAGAAAACAATTTTAAAAAATTTCCTCGCGCTTCGCTCCGCTCAGCGCTCGACATTTATATACCTTTTTACAACATTTAAGTGATGTTTTTAACGAATTTCAAAGACAATTTTAGAAAATTTTTTCGTGCTATCGCACGATTTTTAATGTTATACCTTTTTAAACCGGAAATTTTTCAAGTTTAACTTAAAAAAACAATGCAAATAACAACAAAAAGAATCACCTAGCGCGAAGCGCAAAAAATTTTACCCTTTTTTAATGTATTTTTTACGGTATTTTGAAAATTTGGAGTACAACCCCCTACAACCCCCCCCCCTTTCGAAAAATTTGTATGGAGTAGTACAACCCCCCCTTTCCGAAATCCTGGCTACGCCCCTGCGACAAACAGAAAATAATCTCCACACATTTTTCTAAGCCTAAACCAACTTTTTCTAAGCTTAAAAGAAATTAAAAAAATCATTCTAAATTTTTTCTAATTACTGCACCTGCACAGGGAAAGTTTTGCTTGATTTTTAGGTTTTGCTTAGGTCTCGCAAAACGTAGGATTAGGCTTAAGCTGCGGAAGTAAATTTGAACCGGTATTCCCTTTTACCATTGGGAAAAATAAAATAAAGATTTTAAAAAATAATTTACAAAAAAATCATAAATTTCGTTTAAATCTTTAATATAAAAACATTATTTATTTATTCTTTTTACAAAAAAAATATAATAAAAATTTAGGACAAAAACCAAAACAATTTTTGACAAAAATAAAAAACAAGATATTTGTTTCCAAAAATGGTGCTGTTGTGTACTTTTTTTGCCAGCCAGCGTTCGCAGTTATATAACAATAGAAACAAAAAAGCGAAAAAAATCCCCTCGCGGAAATTTTTTACGCGGAAATAATTTTTCAGCGGAAATAATGCTGAGGAAATACTAAATACTGCTGCAGAAATGTTTTTTTGCGAAAATTGTTGTTGCGGAAATATTTACCTAGAAACTTTTTTTTAGCCTTTTCGTGCTTTTTAGCACTTGCTTCGATCAAAACAAAAGTTTATTGCCTCTTAACCCCTTTCTTTGATGAAATGTTTATATTTTGGATTTAAGGAATTAATAATTAATTCTAACCCGCTATTTTCTGTTATATTTTTAAAGCTCTGAAACTTATACACTGACTGAGGACCAAATCTTACGATAATTTAGCTGTTTGTGTATTAATAAAAACGCTACAAAGCTAAATGCAGTTAACATGGATGAACAAGGGTAAGGGGCGGGGGGGTTGGGGCCCAGGGGGTTCTACCCCCCAAGAAATCCCGATTATCGCCGACATCCCCTCCCCCTAAAATGGGGGGTCCTAAAATTTCGAGACAAGGGGGGGGGAAACCCAACCTTCCCCCTTTTCTCACCTATGCCTATGGTCCACCCCCTTTGCCTCGAAATTTTGGGACCTTTCCCTGAAAAAAAATCCAGAGGGGACCAACCTCTCCCCCAAATTTTCGAATGTTTTACCCCTGACCCCCCTTTAGATTTTAAAATCTGAACTCCCCTCCCCTCTCAAAAAAATTCTAAGTACTTTTTTATACTGTTTTTCGAAAAACGTGAATTTTTAACACAAAATCATGTTTTTACACCTTTTTATATCAGAATCTCGTAATATCAAAAAGTATTATCTTATAAAAAACTTTTATTAAACCTTTAATGGCTTAAAAAAAGTATTTTGCCTCGGACAATGGACCCCAGCTGACCATAGGTGGGCAGCCTCCTGGATTTTTGGGAGGGGGTATACCATAGATGAACACGGTCAAAAAGCTAGGGGGGTGTCTACCCCGGGTAAATGAAATTTCAAAATCTAGGAGGGGGGTCCTAGGGGGGTCGAACTCCCAAACTTTCTAGAGGGGGTCGACCCGGGGTGGAAGATTTCAAAACCTAGAGGGGGGTCAGGTGGGGTCCGATTTCCGAAACAAAATACTTTTAAACCATTAAATATTTAATAATAGTTTTTTTATAAGATAATCATAGGTGTTTTTGGTCGGGTCCGCTAGGGGGGGTCCACCCCCGGGTGGAAGGCCAAAATTTTTTAGGGGTGGGGGGTCCAGGGGGGTCCGGACCCCCTGGCTTTTTAGGGGGGGGGTCGACCCCGGGTGCGAGATTTCAAATTTAGGGGGGTCAGGGGGTCCAATTTTTTAACAAAATTTTTTTAACTCAATAATTTAAGTGTTTTTAGGTCTAATATTGAATTTTATGTACTAAAACAGCCTATTTAGGCCTAAAAAGTGTATTTAAACACTGTTTTTAACTAAAAACCGTGTTTTTGACAGTAAATAAAAAAATATACTTTCAAATTGGTCGGGAGAGGGGGGGAGGAAGGGGGTCAGCCTCGCTAGGGGGGGGTCAGGCCGGACCGCTCTCGAGCTTTGGGGAGGAGGGGGGGGCCCTGAATTTTTTCTAGGGGGAGCTCCAAAATTTTGGCTCTAGAGGGGGGGGGGGTGCACCCCTCTGTCCCCCCCCCCAAAAAAACACCTATGAAGATAATACTACATTTTATTGAATAAAAAGCAATATTTAGGTATAAAAAGGGTGTAAAAACATGAATTTGTGTTAAAAATTCACGTTTTTGCAATAAAATTTAGTATAAAAAAGTACTTAAAATTTTCTCGAGGGGGCCCCTGGATTTTTTTTCTAGGGGGGCCCAAAATTTCGAGGCTAGGGGGTTTGACCCCATTCTACCCCTCTTGTTCATCTATGGGGTACACCCGACCCCCGAAATTTGGGGGGGTTGTCCCGAAAATTTTTTTTGGGGTATACCTCAAATACCCCTTTTTTGGCGTTTTTAGTACCGGGACCCCCCAATTTTAGGGGGGGGGGTGTCCGGGGTACCCCCAAATTTTAGGGGGGGGTGTCGGCTATAATCGAGATTTTTTGAGGCGGGTATAACCCCCCCCCCCTCAACCCTTCCCCCTGCCCACATAGGTGTTTTTGGGGGGGGACAGAGGGGTGCACCCCCCCCCCTATATCCCCTAGACCCCCCCCAGCGCCCACCCCCCCCCCCCCCCCCCCCCCCCCCCCCCCCCCCCCCCCCCCCCCCCCATGCACGCGTTTTATGGCCGGTGGCGGGCCCCCCCCGTTGACCCCCCCCCTAGAAAAAATTCAGGGGACCCTTCTCCCCCCCAAAGCTCGAGAGCGGTCCGGCCTGACCCCCCCCTAGCGAGGCTCACCCCCCTCCCCCCCCCTCCCGACCAATTTCAAGTATAATTTTTTATTTACTATCAAAAACCCGGTTTTTTAGTAAAAACTGTGTTTAAATACACTTTCTAGGCCTAAATAGGCTGTTTTAATACATAAAATTCAATATTAGACCTAAAAACACTTAAATTATTGAGTTAAAAAAATTTTGCTAAAAAATTTGACTCCCTGACCCTCACCCCCCCCTAAATTTGACATCTCGCACCCGGAGTCGCCCCCCCTAACAAGCCAGGGGGGTCCGGACCCCCCTGGACCCCACCCCCCTAAAAAATTTTGGCCTTCCACCCGGGGGTGGACCCCCCCCCCCCCCTAGCGGACCCGACCAAAAACACCTATGCCTGCCCACCTATGCACCTGACGCTGACCCCCCTCTAGGTTTCAAGATCTTCCACACCGAGTCGACCCCCCTTTGAAAGCTAGGGGGGTTCGAGGTTTGACCCCCCTAGATTTTGAAATTTCATTTACCCGGGGTAAACACCCCTAGCTTCGGTGATCTTGTTCATCTATAGCAACTAATTGTAAAACCTTTTTTTACCTGTTGAGTCACCATGACGACAACGAATTTCTTTTCATCCAGCTTAAGGTCGGAAACGACCTTTAAGCACCCCCTCCCCCCTACCTCGGGCCTTTCCTCTTTTTCTTTTTTCTTTTAGGTTTTTACCTAAATTAGTAATTAACATAAGACCACCTACTAAAAAATTTCGTTTCTGTCATTTGACTCAGACAACCCCCCACCGCGCCCCGGCCCCATTACTATTAGCATTATCGTCTCGTTTTGGGTTGAAAAAAGGTTTTATCAATTATGCTACAATCTACACACCCCCAACAAACCCGCAACCAAAACAATTCTCTTTTTTTATTGTAAGTAAATCACTTAAATCTTAAATCAAATATCTCACGGAACTTTTTTTTTAGAGGGCCGAATCCCCGCGTTTAAAATGAAATTTACAAAATTTCTACGAACCCAAAAACCCAAAAAACGAAAAAAAAACAAAAGAAATGTATGATTCACAAGTTAATTATCGTAATCTAGCGTCTATTTTAGTTTTTTTTTCACAATGAATTTTTATTATTGTGGTTTTTAAAAATTGCACTCTTATTGTTTCGAACAAGATGTTATGCAGGTAATGTTTTGCCTGTGCAAATGGTTTTAATTATCTGGATTTAACCTTTTTTTAACCCATTAACCAATATAAAATTTTATAAATAAAAAATCATTTTTAATAATTTTTTTAGAGACTTCTACTTTATTATTTCTCTAAGCCTGGAAAAAAAAACTTAAAAAATAAACTAAAATGCTAAATTTTGGTAAAAGTTCTAAACGCGTCCCAAAAACCGGCTTGAGAGATTTAGTAAACAAATAATTAAAAACAAGTTGCCTACTAGTTGAGTTCCAACCTGGGGATCTTGATTTTAAGTTTAAGTGATTTACTTACCAATTAAAATAATAAAAGGTGTTTTGTAGTAAAAAAATATTAATTTTTTTAAAGTAGGTAATTTTTATGCAAAATAAGAAATATTTTATGATTCATTATGATTCATATTCAAATGATTCATATTCATTTAATTAATTAAATTAAACCTGTTTTTTTAAATTTCGCAAAATTAAGAGGTTTTAAACAATAATGCTAATAATAATGAGCAATTAAGCGTGACTTTAAATAACTACGAGTCAAAAATAGGAAAAAAATTTTTTTGAAGGTTGCTCGGAAAAAAAACCAAAAAAAAATCAAAAAAAAAAAAAAAAAACAAAAAAACAAAAACAAAAAGGAAAATTGATATTCGAACTAATAAGTGTAATTTAGGTAAAAACCTTAAAAGAAAAAATTGAAAAAGAGAAAGGCTCCACCAGAAGGAGGGAAAGCGAAAAAATAAATTAATGCCCGAAAAGTGCTTAAAAACGCGCACTGGAAAGACTCTCCAAAATAGCGAAAACGGTCTTGTCGTCATGTGACTCAACAGGTAAAAAAAGGTTTACAATAGTTGCAATAGACGAAGAAAACAACCAAGCGGGGGGCTACCCCCGTAAATAATTATCAAAATCTAGCGGCTCAAACCTCTAACCCCCTGAGCAAAGAGGTGTGGAAGATCTTAAACGAGAAAAGAGGGGGGTCAGCGTCAGGTGCATAGGTGGGCAGGCATAGGTGTTTTTGTCGGGTCCGCTAGGGGGGGGGGGGTCCACCCCCGGGGAAGTCCAATCTTAGGGGAGGGGGACCCCCCCCCAGGGGGGGCGACCCCGGGTGCGAGATTAAAAATTTAGGGGGGGGGGGTGTCAGCGTGCTTCGATTTTTTATTAAAATTTTTTAAACTCAATAATTTAAGTGTTTTTAGGTCTAATATTGAATTTTATGTATTTAAACAGCCTATTTAGGGCTAGAAAGTGTATTTAAACACTGTTTTTAACTAAAAAACCGTGTTTTTGACAGGAAATAAAAAAATATACTTCCAACTTGGACGGGAGGGGGGTCAGCCTCGCTAGGGGGGGGTCAGGCCGGACCGCTCTCGAGCTTTGGGGGGGAGGGGGGGCCCCCTGAATTTTTCTAGGGGGGGGGTTTGGCCTAGGGGGGGGTTTAGTGGCTCTAGGGGGGGGGGTGCACCCCTATGTCCCCCCACAAAACCACCTATGTGGGCAGGGGGAAAGGTTGGGGGGGGGTTATACCCGCCTAAACCCGACTATAGCCGAAACCCCTCCTAAAACTTGGGGGTACCCCGGACACCCCCCCCCCCCAAATTTCGGGGGGTCCCAGTACTAAAAACGCCAAAAAGGGGTATTTGAGGTATACCCCAAAAAAAATTTTCGGGACAACCCCCCCAAATTTCGGGGGTCGGGTGTACCCCATAGATGAACAAGAGGGGTAGAATGGGGCCAAACCCCCTAGCCTCGAAATTTTGGGGCCCCCCCTGAGAAAAAAAAATCCAGGGGCCCCCTCGAGGAAAATTTTAAGTACTTTTTTATACTAAATTTTATTTAAAAACGTGAATTTTTAACACAAATTCATGTTTTTACACCCTTTTTATACCTAAATATTGCTTTTTATTCAATAAAATGTAGTATTATCTTCATAGGTGTTTTTTTGGGGGGGGGGACAGAGTGGTGCACCCCCCCCCTAGAGCCAAAAATTTGGACCCACTTCCTAGAAAAAATTCAGGGGCCCCCCCCTCCCCCCAAAGCTCAAGAGCGGTCCGGCGTGACCCCCCCCTAGCGAAGCTGACACCCCTCCCCCCCTCCCGACCAATTTGGAAGTATATTTTTTTATTTACTGTACAAAACACGGGTTTTTAGTTAAAAACAGTGTTTAAATACACTTTTTTAGGCCTAAATAGGCTGTTTTAATACATAAAATTCAATATTACACCAAAAAAAACTTAAATTTTTGTGTTAAAAATTTTTGCAAAAAAATGGGACCCCCCGCCCCCCCCCAATTTTGAAATCCCCCACCCGGGGCCGACCCCCCCTAAAAAGCCAGGGGGGGTCCGGACCCCCCTGGACCCCCCCATAAAAAATTTTGGCCTTCCACCCGGGGGTGGACCCCCCCTAGCGGACCCGACCAAAAACACCTATGATTATCTTATAAAAAAAACAATTAGTAAACATTTAATGGTTTAAAAAAAGTATTTTGTTTCGGAAATCGGATCCTACCTGACCCCCCTCTAGGTTTTGAAATCTTCCACCCCCCGGTCGACCCCCTCTAGAAAGTTTGGGAGTTGCTACCCCCCCCGACCCCCCTCCCTAGATTTTGAAATTCATTTACCCGGGGTAGACACCTAGCTTTTTGACCGTGTTCATCTATGGTATACCCCCTCCCAAAAATCCAGGAGGCTGCCCACCTATGGCCAGCTGGGGTCCATTGTCCGAGGCAAAATACCTTTTTAAGCCATTAAAGGTTTAATCTCAGAAGTTTTTTATAAGATAATACTTTTTGATATTACGAGATTCTCGATATAAAAAGGTGTAAAAACATGATTTTCGTGTTAAAAATTCACGTTTTTGAAAAAAACAGTATAGAAAAATTACTTAGAATTTTTTTGAGAGGGGAGGGGAGTTCAGATTTTAAAATCTAAAGGGGGGTCAGGGGTAAAACATTCGAAAATTTGGGGGAGAGGGTCCCCTCTGGATTTTTTTTCAGGGAAAGGTCCCAAAACTCCGAGGGCAAAGGGGGTGGAGCTATAGGCATAGGTGAGAAAGGGGGAACCCCGCTCTCGAAATTTTAGGACCCCTCATTTTAGGGGGAGGGGATGTCGGCGATAATCGGGATTTCTTGGGGGTAGAACCCCCTGGGCCCCAACCCCCCCGCCCCTTACCCTTGTTCATCCATGTTAACTGCATTTAGCTTTGTAGCGTTTTTATTAATACACAAACAGCTAAATTATCGTAAATTTGGTCCTCAGTCAGTGTATAAGTTTCAGAGCTTTAAAAATATAACAGAAAATAGCGGGTTAGAATTAATTATTAATTCCTTAAATCCAAAATATAAACATTTCATCAAAGAAAGGGGTTAAGAGGCAATAAACTTTTGTTTTGATCGAAGCAAGTGCTAAAAAGCACGAAAAGGCTAAAAAAAAGTTTCTAGGTAAATATTTCCGCAACAACAATTTTCGCAAAAAAACATTTCTGCAGCAGTATTTAGTATTTCCTCACGCATTATTTCCGCTGAAAAATTATTTCCGCGTAAAAAATTTCCGCGAGGGGATTTTTTTCGCTTTTTTGTTTCTATTGTTATATAACTGCGAACGCTGGCTGGCAAAAAAAGTACACAACAGCACCATTCTTGGAAACAAAAGTCTTGTTTTTTTGTCTAAAATTGTTTTGTTCTTTGTCCTAAAAAGATATTTTTTTATTTTATTTTTTTAGCAAAAAGAATAAATAGATAATGTTTTTTATATTAAAGATTTAAACGAAATTTATGATTTTTTTGTAAATTATTTTTTAAAATCTTTATTTTATTTTTCCCAATGGTAAAAGGGAATACCGGTTCAAATTTACTTCCGCAGCTTAAGCCTAATCCTACGTTTTGCGAGACCTAAGCAAAACCTAAAAATCAAGCAAAACTTTCCCTGTGCAGGTGCAGTAATTAGAAAAAATTTAGAATGATTTTTTTAATTTCTTTTAAGCTTAGAAAAAGTTGGTTTAGGCTTAGAAAAATGTGTGGAGATTATTTTCTGTTTGTCGCAGGGGCGTAGCCAGGATTTTGGAAAAGGGGGTTGTTCTCCATACAAATTTTTCAAAAGGCGGGGGAGTTGTAGGGAATTGTACTCCAAATTTTCAAAATACGGTAAAAAATACCTTAAAAAAGGGTAAAAATTTTTGCGCTTCACGCTAAGTGAATCATTTTTCTGTTATTTGTATTGTATTTTTAAGTTAAACTTGAAAAATTTCCGGTTTAAAAAGGTATAACATTAAAAATCGTGCGATAGCACGAAAAAATTTTCTAAAATTGTCTTTGAAATTCGTTAAAAACATCACTTAAATGTTGTAAAAAAGGTATATAAATGTCGAGCGCTGAGCGGAGCGAAGCGCGAGGAAATTTTTTAAATTGTTTTCTTCGGACCCCCAAATTTTTTCCCTCCCCCAACCCAAACGGGGGGGGTTGCCACCCCTACACCCCCCCCCCTGGCTACGCCCTTGGTTTGTCGGTATGTAGTAGGCTACATCCTATATTGGCCATATCGTCGCTATGACAAAAGTAGCCCAATTAAAAAAAAGTTTTAAGTTATGGCCATTTTTAACTTTAGCACTGTTTCATTAAATCAAGTTTTAAAACCAAGTCACTATTCTAAATTTAAGATATAATATGCATTAATGAATGAATGGTCTGTTTGCTGCAAAATGCCTATGAAATATAGAGCCTGCTTTTCAGGGAGTTATTACGTCATTTAGGGTTTGGGCTACTTTGTCACGTCAGGTTCTTTTGACCCAACAGCTTGGGCAATATCATTTGTCTAAGAATTAAAAGTGCTTGGACTACTTTTAAATGGCAGATTGTTTTATACTACAGATAATTACTAGCTGATAAATAAAAAATTTAGGCTTACCTTTACAGAATTAGACCACTACAAGGTTTACATTCCATTAATAATTTTTAGCATATTTAGCACAATTTCAGGGTTTAAACCACAACAATGATGTTCTAACAAATTTTAACCAGAATTTTAACTAAAAATCTTTTATTTCTTCAGATTAACTGTACAAAAATATTAAAAATCACTTTTATCTTTATCATTACTAGTGTCTACTTCTAATATTAATAAAATTCCAACCAAAAATCTAACATCAAAATCCAAAATCAACTCAGAAAAAACACATGCATCATAATAATTCAAGTTTAATTAATGAAAGACAACAGTTTAGTCCTTTTGTTACCCAAGTCAGCCAGTGGGAATGCATCCTTCCAAGGATGAGTCCAAATCCTGTCCATCCTCATCTTCACTGCTGCTGTCGCTCAAGAAGAGAAGACTTTTTCACTGTAAACATTTCTGTTTGCTCTAGTGGCAGAGATGTTGCTTCGGTAAGTCCATTATTCGCTGTTCCTTTGGCTGCTAGGAAAATGTCCAATTATCCTTCTGATCCAAGATCTTCTATTAGGAGCGGCAGAACTGCGACAGACTTCACTGTAATACTCATCTTTACCTTCGCTTAGTTCTCCTTCACTCAGGTCTATACTCATCATCTACGACCCTTGCACCTGAATTCACCGATCTGTAGAAGCTGTGGTGGGCATCTGGGGATTAGACTTGAAATTGCACACTTTCTCCAGATCTCTTTTCCTTGCTTTTCCGATTGGCTGTGTTGACAGATGCAGCTTTGCAAGCTCTCCTGTGATTGACGGTCGTCCTCTGCTCTGGCTGTAGATCTGAATATCAATGTACTCTTCTTCAGTCTGGCTATATTTGTACCCAATGACCCCTGGCTTATTTTACTTAACTGCAGTGATTTAAGTACAACCAGCTAACCGTCTTTCCATACACCCTTGTTCCGTTTCTACAGGAACTTTCTCAAATATCACTTTTAAATCAAGAAAGTCCCCAAACTCCATGTTCACTATTTCAAACGGCTGGTCCAGCCTGGCTCTTATGATGACATTATTTCACTCTGTCATGTGGAAGATTTCTGATACCCATGCTGATTTCTCAATCAGAGAATGCATCACGTCACACTTCATCTGGCTGTGTCCTGATTCCAAGTAGTTGAGTGTAATTCTGCTTTAACTGGAAGTTGCTGTACAGCTGTTTGCATCAGTGCTGCCAAATGTTGGTTATTATTTGGCCAACAGCATGTGTCAGACGACAGTGACACGTAGATTACTTTTCACCCAGTGATTGTATGTACTTGTAGATGTAAGTGTACAATTTCAGAACAACCTCGACCAGCATTTGTTTCATGGTCCAAGAGGTAGCAAACTCTTTTTTTTAGTTGGACCATCAAATAATACTGTAAAGTATAAGTGGAGTGTAAAGTGGAGCTACCTTTACATAGTTCGGAGCTCTGCAGCATGATATTGGGGGTTAAGAACATAATTTGTATTAGTCCATGCAAAAATGATGCCGGCAACAAAACTCAAATTTTGAAATGTTATTATAACATTTCAAAATTGATTTTTGCGATTCATTTTTGACCTTTTACTGTTTTATTATTTTGTCCCCGTTTTTCCTCATTTTTAAAAAAAATAGCTTTTTTTTGTGCTTGGCACCATTTAATCCATACATGGGCAAGTTGGACTGGAGTGGGGTGGGGGTTAAACCCCAATTGCATTTTTGAGCTTTTTAATGTTTAAAACATTCATTTTTGACCTCAAAATTTAAGTTTGGAAGTAGTTAGAAGTTATTTTAAAGAGCATTTTTCATTTTTCTAAAATTAGGGAGGGGTCACCTTTCTCCCCCCCTCACTTCTGAGTGGGGGGAGGCCTTGAACAAACCCCTTCTTCTCAGAATTTAAGGGGTTTAACCCCCTTAAACTCCCCGTGCCCATGTATGATTTAACCCCGCGATCATTTGCATTCACTCCCGGATGAAAACCGTTTTAATTTGGCGCGTTCGTTATATTTCATTTAAATTTAATCACATTTGGCTTTTGAAAAAAAAGATCCGGCGCCATGGGGATGAGGAGGTAGGTATCACGCCAGCATCACCTACCCGTTGAGCCCCCGCGGCCGTCCTCCTTGCCCCGCCCACAACAGCCGCCTGCACAGCTTCCCTCCGCAGGTAAGCCTAACCGTTATTTCAGTTTGTGTAGGGTATCTGACAAACTTAATTCAGCCAAACTTAATTCCGGTCACCGGCTATTCAACCAAACTTAATCCCAGTCACCGGCTGTTATTTTTGCCGTGTGTAAAGTATGCAAAAATGAACTGCTTATGGCAAGATAGGTCATGATGTCATGTCTATCTACCTAGCCATATAAAGTTAATTTTATAACTTTACGCATGGCAAAATAATGAGCCGGTGGCTGATATTAAAGCTGGGCAACATTTAAGTCAGTTACCCTATGTAAGAATGTCTTTCTCCAAATTCAACCCCTTGTTCTCAAGCACTCAAGGGTAAATGGGAACTTAGATCTAAGGGTTCTAAGATATATAGCTGTTACATAACAAATTTTGCGACCTAAAAAAGAAGAAGAACTTAGGTCTGAGCAGCGCGCAAACACGCGGCCCTTTTGCAAAGAGGTTGTCCATTAATAACGCAACAGCTTTTTTTTAAATTTTAACTCATTATAAGTCTCTTTTAAAAACTACTGAATTATTTTTTTTCCAAATTTTACAACACACATAAATCATGAATTACAATTAAACAAATTTAAAACTTTTGTAAATCTAATAAATAATTTAGTTTTAAATAACTTTGTCCTACCACTTCTCTCAAAACTACACAAAAATTATCTAACATTAAAAAATGTTTAAAATCTATTTTAAAATCTGCGAGACTAAAAAAGGTATGTTCATAAAGTATATTTTGCACAAAAAATAAGGTTATTAAGAAAGAACAGAAGAAGTGTTTCCCTTTGTCCTTGGCTAACAGCTGTGACTGTGGCGCCAATAAATATTGGTTATGAAGTCTGGAGTCAAAGGCAAAATGTATAAAGGTAAAAACTTTAATGGAAACTTAATCAACGACCCTCAATTATTAGCAAACAACTTCAATAAACAATTTACTCCAAACAAACCTTTTCAAAACACCAAAAGAAATTTTAAAATTAATTTGAAACATTAAAAAATCAAGCAAGAACCTAAAAATATCACAACCACAGAAGTAGAAAAGGCAAGACTTAACATGACATGACAACCTAACCATTTCCACCTTAAAAACCTTGGTCCTCTTGGCATTCAATATCTAACTGATCTGTTCAACTTATCACTAAAAACAAATAGCATCACATCAATCTGGAAAACTGCAACAATAATCACATCAAACCTGGAAAGGATCTCCTCATCTCTATTTCTACAGACCAATCTCACTTCTCTGCCCAGCAATAAAAGTTTTTGAAAAAATAATCCAACTGATCCTTCTCCAACATCTACCACACTATCCAGATCAGCACGGTTTCAAACCCAAACACTCAACAACTACTGCTCTCCTTCAACTTACCAATGAAATAGCAACTGGTTTCAACCAAAAAGCTCCACCCAAACGAACAATAGTAGCAGCCTTGCACCTAACCAAGGCCTTTGACACCATCAGCATAGAAATAGAAATAGAAATTTTTAATCAGCAAGATAGTAAACACTTCCAGCCTATCTAACCAGATGGCTAAGTGGTTATCTCAGAGGCAGAATGAACAAAACTTCATTCAGAGACTCGATCTTGCCGGCAGGAAATTATTTTTTAAACTTAAAATGTAATTTACATCCATTACGTCACTATCTGAGTGCAAGATTTTGTGCAGTTATTTTAGAATTTCAATTTAAATATACACTCACTAACGGTGGTTCTACCTACAAATAAAATCACCTGATTTCATAAACTTAATAAATAATATTATAAAGTGATCTTATTCGCATTAAAATCTTTATGATACTTAAAAAAAAATGAAAATTCTGAAATACGCTGGAAATAAAATCACTGCTCTTTAATGGTTTTTTAGCAGATTATTTTTAGTTCAAAAAACTTTTTACATATTATTTGATTTTTTAAAAAACCGTGATTTTAAAAGTTAAACCAAATTAT
The DNA here is from genome assembly GCA_030248175.1 of Microlaimidae sp. YZB2_3. Classification (NCBI taxonomy): domain Eukaryota; kingdom Metazoa; phylum Nematoda; class Chromadorea; order Desmodorida; family Microlaimidae; species Microlaimidae sp. YZB2_3. Next base: position 32,257 of record JASAMX010033273.1, read on the forward strand.
TTCTAAAAAATTGTGTGATTTATTCACAATCTACGTAAAGTATATATATATATATATATATATATATATATATATATATATGTAATATATACATTATAATTTATTTTAAATTAATAATTAGTAATTTATATGAAATAAGTATATTTAACACTTCGTAATCAATGTAATTATTAACAGTTGTGTATGCTGGTTTTTTTTTTATCGTGTGTTATGCGCAAATAATCAGAGTTTTATTGAATTTTTATGTTTTTTTAATATTTTTTGGGATTTTATTAATACTACCAAAGAACTTGTGATTTATATCATTATAACCCAAAAGTAGGGTATATCTTTAAATAAATAAATGTAAAATTTTATATCCTATTCAAATCACAAAATTGTCGTTATTACTTAAATTATTACATAAAAAAATTGTAAATAAATAATGTATTAGTTAAAACTCTAAAATACATATTGAAACTAACTTTAAAAATTTATGAAAGTAAATTTAATTCATTTTAACAACAATGTTTAAGGGCATTGTTTTGAAAAATTAAACAATAATTAAAGTTTGCTGGCAAATATTTAGAAAAAAATAATTCAGTCGTTTTTTAAAGAGTTTATAATGTGTTGAAATTATCAGTAAAGCTGTTGCGTTATTAATGGACAACCTTTTTGAAAGGGTGACGTGTTTGCGCGTCGCTTAGATCTAAGTTCCCCTTCTTTTTAGGTTGCGAAAAATCGTTACGTAAGAGTTGTTGATCTTAGAACTCTTAGATCTAAGTTTCCCAAATCGTCTCAAGTCATCCGCGTTTAACTTTTGAATGCAGATGCTTGGTTGAGAGTTTTTTTTCAGCCGTTCTTGGGACCAAAAATAGATATGTATCTGCTTTTCAATGTTTAGTGAGGCTATATGCGGGAAACGATTTTGCCTAGACATAAATTTTTTTAGGGGCTATTCTCCCCCGTTTCAAAAAAGTTGCCCCCCCGTTTTATTCCCCCCCCCCCCGTTTCAAAAAAGTTCCCCCCCTCCGTTTTGGAATTGCCCCCCCTCCCAATAAAAAACCCAGGGGGAGTGCACAGGTCTGCCTCCCCCAAATTTCCGAATTTTTACCCCTGACTACCCTCTAGAATTTGA